>JAVTVY010042918.1:0-17642 GCA_036873755.1 Hanleya hanleyi | reverse complement strand
GGTGTTCTGAATAAAAACTTGTATTATAGTAATATTATACCCGATTGAGTCGTTTCGTCTATCTAACGGTAACATAGTTCATCATATTTCATCAGATGACTTGGTAGAACTATTAGATCATTGCTCTTGGCTATTTGTATCTAATACCGCTCAAACCGCTGTGATGGATAATAATATCCTGGTGATTAGTGTCCCTTTTCATATCCTTTTCTATTGAAACCAAAGACGGTCACTTGGGTCCAATGTGAAGAAAAGTGTCCTAGCTGGGTTAGAAGCTAGGAGCCGGACACTCTTAGCCACCGGACATTCTTAGCCTCCACACCGCTACTAGCGGCCGTGTCGTGATGTCATTCAAGATGTCCATGAACTGTTACAATAAAACCGTGGCCGAGATAAAAAATCATGACAGGATCAGTTTGTTCTGGCGATATGTTTAATCCTATCTGGTCTGAGCGAATTGGGGTGTAACCCACCTTGGAGGAGGGGGATTAAAGTGTTCCCCCCCCCCCTCCGGCCACCTTTATATACACTGCAAAAAGTGGTTACATGTTTAACGTTTCATTTTGAGATGGGTAACATGTGAGATGCTTCATAATGCTACATGTTTCACCCTGTTTTCCCATAAAAACATGTCTCAAAGACATGAGAATACAGCTATTTGAGGGTTGTGACATGTTTCAATCGCGTTGCCGTTTCACTATAATGACCCGAATAGCTGTTTGAAACATCAAAGCCGAAACACGTACAACCGAGTCGCAAAACCGACATGTCTCAAGGAACACAATATAAAAGACGGCTAATGTTGTCTGGTGCATGGGAGCACTGGCTTTCCAAAAATTATTTCTGGTCTTTAGCGATCGTGAATATATCTGTCGGTATTGGAAATAAACAGACCGACCAATTTAACTGAATTACTTGGATCGTAATATAACTCTTCCAGGCCTAGGGTATTTGACAGTTTGAGGCTTGCCAAGGCCTGGGAAGAGACGCCTCCTCTCCGCTAAATATTTTTTCACTCCTTGATTCTAAAAGGCCCCAAAATATATCTTGGGGTCCGCTCTGCTAGAAAGTGCAAAAATCCAAAAAATTCAATCCTTGAACACTTCGCAGTTACGTCATATTCTAAATATGACTTTTTGGTCGATTTTCGGTTCAGATTTTCCATTTTATTGATTTGTGCCAAGTTCTCCGAAGTAAACTACATAGTACATTAGGGAAGAATGATCTGATGTGAAATATAATCGCTCATGCACTCTTTTATCCATAAAAAAAAAAAATCTCGAAGAAAAAGGTAAAACACCACTTTTCTGGTACCCCACATGATCGCCACTTTAAATTTGCCAATGATTCATACCAAAAAATACACAGCAGTGTCGCTATAAAAAAAAGAGTGACACTAATGGGGCATCACTGAGGGCTCGCGTTGGGAGAAACAACAACTGTGTTCTTTGTGTGACCAGAGCTACATCCAGTATTTTAAATGTGTGTAGCGCATCAGGATATTTTATGGACAATACAATTGCTCTATATACGATTACAGCCTTGCGCGGGATTCGGCCATTGTATGACACAAATGACACTGAACCATGCAGGCATCTTAACATTTCAATTTAAATACTACACTACTGTAAATTGGTAAAAACTAGGAAACGCACGTGATGTCATATAGCCAATCAAGATAGGAGCTTCCCAACACAGTGCAGCGAGGATTTTCTTTGATATCAGCCTGTGAGATTTCCAAATATGTCAAGTGGTGGTTGTATTGATGTTAATTTCTTTCGAATAGTCAATCAAAATTGAATTTTAAAGACGTCATACATTGCACTCCTCCTAATATGGATCACGGAATATTTATAGAGATATGACATCATCAAACTCATATTCTTATCAGATATTCTGTTTATATGCTCAACCAAGGCAACACGTGTGGTGTTCGACTTGGATATGCGAAGATGAAACCATGAGGAGATAGGGATATTATTGTTTTTATCTTTATGAGAATATTGAATATTGTTGCTGTGTAAAACAATTTTCCTCTTTCCTCCCTCGAGACGAGTCCAGGACTCCGTTATCTTAATAATCATCCGCGATCCGTATTCCATTTCCCGAAACGGAATGGAATTTCAACGACTCTCATTCGGAGATATTTACCGCGAGCAGATGAATGAATGATAGTCATTTTCAAGTTACAGACATTCATGTATCTAAGTCAGCAAGTATATTCAATATCTGTATGCAATATAGTACCCCTGTTGAGAGCTGCTCCTGTGTGCTGGATTAGGCTGTGTCATGTCAAAAGACCGATGTGGCAACTTGAGTAAATTATTATTTTGGGTAATATCTGAATGTAAATGTACAATTTGGTGTAAATCTGTGATCCAGTTCACCAAAACATGGGCACATTATTGTCGTGAACAATTTGCACTCCATGATAAATGGGTTCACATCAGGAATTGTGATGTACCGAACATATATCTGTCTGGAATGATCACATTCATTGTTTACCTGAGGAGAAAGCTTGTCTATTGTATATGTTCCTGTCTGTAGCCTATCGCTATTGTTGGTTTACACCCGAGTTGGACTTTCATCGAAGATAAGAGAATAAAAACTGATGCAAGCTGAATTTAATAAACGATGCGTGTATTTCTGTTTCTTTCACAGGCGATCTGGCGATCTGATGAAACATGTAATGGGAGATAGACTATTTTGAATCACTTCCAAGTTTGAGACATGTTCGGACACGTTTCGGTTGCGACATGTCCCAAAAATTGGGACAAAGTCCTGTTTGGGCTTAGACGTTTCATTTTGAAACATGTAGTCGGCCGTAACATGTTTCAGATTGACAGATGTACATACAACACATGTTTCACTGTGCAGGATGTCACATGTTTCAAACGGACACATGTTTAACGACGACATGTCCATATTGAGACATCATTAACACATAGGAGGATGACACGTGTTTCAAATTGAAACATGAATCCGTTTCCATATGAAATATGTACGTACTCACATGTCCCAAAAGTTGGGACAAAATCATGTTTCATTTTGAGACGTTAAACATGTCGCCAATTTTTACAGTGTAGAGGCTTCACGGTTTAAACTTACCCCGCAAACGCGGCTTTATTCCAGCGAATCTCACCATTATCAGTTTGTGACATTTGGTAGGGAGCTATGGCACCCGAATCAAACAATCCCGATCAGATTCTCGATCGTATGCTTTGACCGTCGACCGATGATATATTCAATGGTAGAGAGAACAAACGTACCTGATCTGAAACATATATCGACGTCATGACATCATAAAACAGATTGAGTAATTGTATTATATCAATATCTGATTATTATCAGGATAACACTTTCTTATTAAAACACAGATCAGCAGTTCCAGTGTTACAGGGGTGTAACCACATCACTTGTATACATATATGTGTTTTATTCCAAAGATGTTATACCAGAGATGTAATAGAAAAATTCATGAAATATTCGCAAATATTCCTAAACATCCGGGCTAAAAATTACCAATAACGTTTTAATTCAAATAATATTTCTTTGCAACGGATTTACTTTCCCATTCCGCCATTCCATGAGGTGTTTCCGCTCTTGTAGACTTTTTCTTCTAATGCTGGAATAAGACTTAGGTATGTGTATGTTGCGTTAAATTTAGATTTTGGACGTGGAAATTATTTAATGGACGACGGCTGAGTATCGAATGTCGGACTAGATGCCTGTGTATATATAGACAACTACGGTAGATATGATATATGACATATATCCTGCATATATGGATAGGGACAAACGTTAGAGTTTGGAATCGCTTTCTGTCAAACAATCCGTTGAAATGGTTGTAACTGCGAAGTTTATAAATCATAATAATATTATATACATTGTACCTTTTCTCAAAAAGCAGACGGATTTCCGCTGTTGATCACAGTCCTCGTCTATCATTCCAGTTTTACCATAACTAACACAAAGTCTGTCCTGGGGACGGTTGGGCTGCCATTCCCTACAATGAGCAGATTTGGACACATTTGGAGGCCTGGACATTACAATGAGTATCAAATCGTAAAACTTCTGGTTTGAAAATCGATTTTTCTTTCCAAAGAAGGAACAATGTGAACTTGTAGGCTATAGGTATCTGGCAATGTGTCAGCTTTCTAGAGATTTATTGATTAATAAACAGCTCATGAACATTTTACAAAGGAATGCCCATAACCTTGTTAACCCATGCTAATACGTTGTCATTTCAGTGTAACTTATTCCTAAATCTCATAACCTCTTGCGATATACAAGACGCGAAATATTAACCTTGTACGTTAATAGAAAGCTAATAAAAAATCTTTTGTAGCAGAAACAGGGTTTTTGTTTGGCAAAAATGAATTTGCGCACGACAATGCGTTTGTTCGCCTTAACTGTCCATGCGCGCCACTGTCTGCGCGGCACCGCTTGCCTGTGCATTACTGCATACCGCTCAAATTTATTACCTGTATTTGGTGGGATTCTGCTGGTGGACTGTTAGTCCCCGAGGCCCGCCCTCTGTACATGTCTCTCGACAAATATATGTAGGTTTATTGTTTTGGTGGGAAATTTAAGCCGTACGACGTCGGGCATTACAGATTAGTTTTTCTGGGTATAATTGCATTTACCAGGTTTACCCTATGTTGAGGCGTTTGCTCCATCAGACGTCCACGATCCTCATCCATTAACATAAATGAGTTGTTTGAGCTGATCTGCCATCACAGCTCCCGGGCTAGCGTATCTAATTCCGCTGAAGCCGGTGCTAGGGGCCGTGTGTTTACTTCATAGTCTCACATGAACAGCTGTAATAAAAGCGCGGCTGAGATACTAATGCTACGCTCAAGAATCCACCGTATTCTCGGGTCTTAATGATAGGTGCCGAGGAATTCAGTCGCCAGACATCAATTTTTGCCATCTCTTGCATATCGCTCCAACTTATTGTCTCCCCTCTCTTCCTCTCTTCTGTGGCGTGCCACGTATACCACAACAAAAATTTTTTTACCAATTTTTAGACATCGAAGCTGCTTTTCGGCCGATTCTGAGCCGACCATCATAGTATCATCTATCATCTATTAAGTGGAGGGACAGTTTTATATGGACCGTTGCCTACCCATGGGGTGTGCATCGTCTTGTCAGCTCTTCGAAAATTCAGTTCAGCAAATGAGTGAATAGCCCGTAACAAATTTGAAATACAGCATGTAGTACATCTTGTAGATGATTTTCTCGTATCAGCATCCAGCGAAGATGCATGCAAAGACCTTCTTTTACGGTTTTTGGAAATGTGAGAAGACATTGGAATCTCAATTGCTTTCAACAAGGCGTTTTTGCCAACACTGGTAATGTTATTTCTTGGATATGATATAGACTCTTTGTGTATGGAGGTACATCTGTCAGATGACACCTGCTTAATTATCGCTCTCGTGAAAAGGTGATATTGAGAGAACTACAATCTCTGATTGGCTTCTTAAATTTCACCTGCGCGGTAGTCACCCTAGGCCGAATATTCCTGAGGCGTATAATTGATATGACAATGAAGATACTAAACCATATCATCATATTCGTCTTTCGTGAGATGTCAAATCAGATTTGCACATGCGTTCGGAGTTCCTTTACAGTTTCAATGGTAAGGCTATTTTGTTAACTCAAAATTTTGAGGATACGGCTCATTTTCATTTGCTTACGGATACTTCAGACAGCATAAGGTATGGGGCTGTGTTAGATACTCAATGGTTTTACGGTCTATGGAACGAAGTATGGCGAGATAAAAATATTACGCTTCTAGAATTGTATTCGGTAGTTATCGTCATTGATATCTAGAGGCACCTGCTATCCAATCGGTGCATTTTTGTCCATACCGACAACGAAGCTAGTGAGCATTATAAACAAACACACTTCATCGGTGAAGTCCAGCATGCACTTGGTTAGGAGGCTAGTGCTGACCTGCCTTCAGTACAACATTATGTTTCAAGCGGCTCACATTCCGGGATCAATTAATTCAGCTGCAGATACCCGCTCTCGATTTCAGATCAACCAATTCAAGTTATTGATGACAGCTGCAGACCAGAACCCTACCCCAGTTCCACCTCTCCCAGACTTGTGTGCCGTGACCTCGCGTGTCCAAGCTATGTTGGCTAATGCTGTCACATGTCGAATTTCTCGGTCTTATACTCGGGCATGGCACGCGTATCATCAGTATCGTTCACAATATCAACTTTTCATCGCTTATATGGCTGCAGAATTCTATGCTGAATCCACCATTAGGTCTGATATTTTGGTCATGAGCTATGCCCACAAGTTGAACTACCTCAAGAATCCTACCCACTCTTTCATCCTTACCAAAATGTTGCACAGTTGTCATCACTCGGGTCGTTTGCTGAATTGAAGGCATAGCTCTTGCTTGCTACGCAGCACACCAAGACATCCGCATAAAAAATTGTATTATTTCAAGTCATGTTTCTGTTGGCATTCCATGCCACCACATCTCTTTCGTCTGACCAACCCAATGTAATACAACGATCACAGATCGCATTTCAGGAGCCACACTTTTTGCTTATAACTTTTCTGAATTACATTCTTCAGGTCCTTCTTTCAAGCTTAGGGTCTATGCTAGTTTCGTGTCTAAATTTTGCTCTCTCCGCACATTACGGGAATTCTTGACCTCCTGGGCAGCGCATCAGGCCTCTTCCGCCCTTCAAATTTTCCTGTGGCTCGCCACGAATTTTCATGGAAGCTGAACAAACTCTTCTTTCACTGGTTTTGAGAGTACTCAATACAAAACACATAGTTTTCGCATCGGAGCTTCAACAGAAGCAGCTGAGCAAAGGCTAAGTGATAGTCACATTCGCCAATTAGGGCGTTAGGAGTTCGGATGCGTTTAAATTCTACATCCGTAACATGCTTCGCTCTTCCTCACTTTGAGTTTAAGACCCTTTGAAGTTTAGACCGGAAGGCCTGTGGTTCTTTCACATCTAATTTGTATCATCATGGGCTTAATATCATACAAAAACTGGGGAAACATCGCACTATCTTTATAAGCCACTAGTGATTTTTACATTCTATTTGAGGCATTCTTCGAGTTAGTTCATTCGGGATACGTACATCTTGAATCTCTGATTATGGGCTTCTTATCATAGTATTTCAATGAACTTTTTTTCTGTAATAACTTTGCCTGTTATGGACTGATGCAGATAGTCCCCTCTTTGGGGTGATCGTCACGTGGCATTGCTGTTTCTTTGCCTGGCTTCCCTTCTTCCTGTTAATACATGCCCTCATGGATAGTACTTGTCTAATCGTACCCTATTCGGAATGGATTCATCCAGGTAGGGTAACAAACTTATGTTGATCATCTTTTAATATGCTAACTATGTTGTCTTTTTATCTTTTCATAACCCCTTATAATCTTGCTATATACTACTGTTATGGACTAATGTGGTAGATTGATATGATAAGTTTCTGTTTTAGATTCTAACTATGTCTTTCACACGCTTGCTATTTTAAGATACTGTGGTGGTCTACCGGTTATGGACTCGGGCAGGTAGACGTTATGCTTTGTATGTTGCGTAAATACAACATGACACAACCCAGTCATATTTAACTTCCAATTTTATGTTGTTTTGATGCATAGCAAAAGTCGACGGCGCTAATCAATATGTAGTCTGGAAGTCATTTATTCGTGCCTACAATTGTATGCCGCGTTTCCTTGATCCTCGCTCTTCGTCTGAAACTTTCTTTTGGGGCTGCCGTCTGTATGTCTTAGAACATACAGGCGGTTGTGGCGCACAGTCCCTTTCGGTATCGACTTTGTTATTTTATTTTGCATTCAATCCATCCTGATTACTCTTTCTAATATCGTCGAACTTTTCTTTTATTATTACCGTAAATTTCATTTCATATATATATTGAATTCTGTATATTATCATCTTGCTTTCGCTGTAACTGTCATTTGGAACTTTATTCTATAAAACTGTCACGAAGTGACCATTATCGACAATATTCTGTGTTTGTCTTCCTCATAAATAATAATTTGATAACCAGTATCTATGTAGGGCAATTTCGAATCCAGCACTGTACAAAGATGCTTATCTCAAAGACCCAGGCTAGCTAGTCGTTCTGATAATATCTAAGTGGATATCAAAGTAAAAGATTCTATACCATTCATACATAAGAGGACATAATTTCCAGACAAAAGAAACAGCCACCATACATAAAAATATACATAATTGATAAAAATTGAAACAATTTCAAAAAACAGAGAAACATGGTAACTAAACTCAAACGTAAATCAATTAAGACTTATTTCACCGAAAGATGTTCTGGTGGGACAAAATCCAAAGATTTTTGGTCCACAATTCGTCCCTTTTTAACAAACAAAGGGAGTTATATTGACGAAAGACGAAGTTATGTGAAGACGAAAAAATTATGTCAAATCAAAGTATCGTTTGTGAAACATTTAATGATTATTTTGTAAATGTGGCCAGGGACATAGGAAATACAAATCCGAGTCAGTCCGGTTTTTCCGGTTCTGATCATCCCAGTTGCCAGGCGATACATGCAAATGTCACTCTACCAAATTCAAATTTCAGTTTCAGCCACGTTAAAGAAAAGGATGTGGACAGATACCTTTGTATGATTGGAGATAAAAAAGCAACTGGGCTAGACAACATATCCGTTAAGATATTTAAATTAGTAAAACCAGTGATCCTCCGACCGATTACAAATGTTATAAATGAAATGCTTAGTAAAAATATTTTCCCAGATCAGCTCAAACTGGCGAGGATTACACCCGTGTTCAAGAAAAACGATCCCGTAGATAAGAATAATTATAGGCCAGTGAGTATCTTGCCAGTTGTATCGAAACTTTTCGAGCGAGCAATGTGTGATCAATTGTCAAGATACTTTAGCAACATACTCCATCCATATCTATCGGCTTTCAGATCCGGCTACAGTTGCCAATCTACACTCGTGGCACTAACTGAAGAATGGAAACGTGCACTGGATGAAAACAAGTATGTAGGAGCAATACTAATGGATCTTTCAAAAGCATTTGATTGTTTGCCTCATAATCTGATGATTGAAAAGCTGAAAGCATATGGAGTAGGGGATGATGCTGCCGATTTACTTGACAGCTATTTACAAAATAGAAAGCAGTGTGTACAAATAGGGTCAAACCGGAGTTCATTTAAGCAGATAATTAAAGGTGTGCCACAGGGCTCTATCTTAGGACCACTGCTGTTCAACATGTTCATAAACGATGTACTATATTTTGTTGAAAAGGCTAGTCTTTTTAATTACGCAGATGACAACACTTTAACCTATTCAGACCCGTCACTGGACTCATTAAAGAGAGTCTTGGAGACTGAGGGTGAGGCCTTAATCGAGTGGTTTACCAATAATTATATGCAGGCTAATCCAGAGAAATTTCAGGCACTGGCAGTTGGTAATCGCACATATAAAGACAGGCCTACCTTCAACATCGGTGGTGTTCATATCAAATGTGACGAACATGTCAAATTACTTGGAATGGAAGTTGATTATCTTTTAACGTATGACCGCCATGTTTCTAATGTCTGTCAGAAAGCTTCCAAGCAAATCAATGTACTGAAACGTATAGGTCAACATCTATCCCTCGAATGTAGGAAATTAATTTATCATGCGTTTATTATGTCTCACTTCAATTTTTGTCCCTTAGTATGGCATTTTTGTAATGTCGGAAACACGAGGAAGATAGAAAAAATTCATCATAGAGCACTCAAATTTGTCTATCATGATTACACGAGTTCTTACGAAGGTCTATTACAGAAATATAAAACTACCTCTTTGCATCTCAAACGTCTGAGATTGATGGCCATCGAGACTTTTAAAATTTTAAATGGTAACAGTCCTGAATATTTATCGCAACTTGTTAACAAGAAGGAAAGATTTTATAATTTCAGGTACTCTAATTTACTCGATCTTCCTAAAGTCCGAACAGAGCGGCATGGTATAAATAGTTTTAGATACAAGAATGCCAAATTATGGAATGATCTCCCCGAACATATACGAGCGACTTCAAATTTTAACGATTTTAAGAAACTAATCAAGATATGGAATGGGAAGGAATGTAACTGCTCCATATGTCGCCAGTAATGTGCCCGCTATCTGTTTTATGCAGCTATATATTTAGATACAAAAAATGGAGTTATTCCATTTCTCCGAATAGCAGTGAAGAAGTATTTGTGATATCGAACTGTGATAAAAATATCTTTACTATGTTTGTATATATGTATATTTTTATGATTTTATTGATTTTAAAAGTCGGTCGTAAAAGCTCCACGGAGCTTGTGTTTGCTATGTTCCTTGTATTAATGTACACCGACTCTAAATAAAATTTACTGTGACTATGACTATGACTATGACATGCGGAGTATATAATCTTTTGGTTTACAAGGGCATACACACTCATACCAAGCTAGACTGGGTGCACTTTTGGCAACAGTTAACAAACAAGACTTAGTAGTCACCAAAGGGCCATACCTGATGACCTATGAGTCCGCGAATACAACAACAGTAGTAGGGAATGTGCAAATGGAGTCACATTTCACCCGGATGTAAAAATGACGTCACTTCCGGTTTGGGTGAATGAGGCGTGACCTTTGGACATGTCTAGACTTGTTTGTGTTTGTCTGGGGTTTTTTCCCACAATGGCATGCCGCCATTTTGGAGCCGCCATTTTGTAGCAAAATGGCGGCTCTTGGACATGTCTAGACTTGTTTGTGTTTGTCTGGGGTTTTTCCACACAATGGCATGCCGCCATTTTGAAGCCGTTTTGAAATAATGTTATTTCTGTGATGCTTTCCGTTCTTATTAGAGTATGGCTTATGTACATGTCCTGGAGCCGCCATTTTGCTCCAAAATGGCAGCTCCAAAATGGCGGTAGAAAAACGTATAAAAGGAGGAGATTTTTAGTGGTTTGGTGTATTCATTGCACTACCCTACGGAGCTCTCTGACCTACCTGCCTGCCTGACCAGCCTGCCTGCCTGCCTACCAGCTTGTTCTGACGAGAGGAGGAGAGAAAGCATGAGACGTGGAGAAGATTTTCCATTGGACCCAGCAGCACCTCCGGTTGAAGTCTTACCCCAAGACGAGCGTGTGAGTGACATTTATCGACGTCACTGGGCTACCATACGCCATTGTTTTCACCGTAACCGTCGTCTATTGGACTTGTATAACTTTCGACTGCAGGACCTCACGTATCTGTCTACCTATGCCGAGAACATTTTCACAGACCAGGACACAGCGTTCAAGTTGAATATGACATTCGGTTACATTTTACGGCACAAGGAGACGGACCAGGTGCGGTATTATTATCCCAGCAATAATACCTATGTGTTTGACCAGCCGTTCACGGTGACGGATGCGATTTCTCTGGAGCCACTCATCGACCAACTGACTACGTTGGACCCATTGGAATGGGCCCGATTGCAACGCCCCAATACCAAATGGCTTGTGGAAATGGTGACCAACGTCACATTTTTCGTCACGAAAATGAGAGATCATCCTATCGGTGCTCCTGTACTACTACCACCTTGGCTGCTTCATCGACCCGGACTGTATGCATTAACGGGGGGCAACATGGACCCTACAAAGACCGGAAATGTCTGTTTCGGTGTTTGGCCGTGCATCTGGACGAGTGTGATCCCCAGGCTTGTGACAGAGTGGCCAATGGCTATTGGGAACAGTATTTAGAGGAGCAAGACTTGGATGAGCGGCACTTCCGTGGAGTCCCGTTCAAGAATTTGGATGACGTGGAAACACTGTTCAACATCAATATCTTTGTATACCGATTACGATGCGAGGAGGATACATTTGTGGCTGAATTGGTTCGTCGTTCAACAGAACGGTATGCTTCTACGATGAAAGTCAATGTCTTCGACGACAATGGCGTGAGTCATTTTTCGCTGATCTACAATATGAGCCAGTACGCCCAGTCTTACAGTTGTGCCCAATGCCATCGGGTGTTTTACCGTTCCTCCGCCTTACATCGACACGAGAAGAGTTGTGACAACAGTGTGAAGCGAAAATTTCCTGGTGGTGTGTATCATAATACGCCTACTATTTTCGAGGAACTGGCCGATGAGGGTCTTATCATACCGGAGGAGGACCGTTATTTTCCCTACCGGGCGTGTTACGATTTTGAGGCCCTGTTGGAGCCCATGGACATGTTTTCAGCGAAAACGCAGTGAACGCAGCGCCATATTCCCCTGAGTGTGAGCATTTCCAGCAACGTACCTGGCTATGACGCTGCACCGGTCTGTTTCGTGTCCACCGGGGATTCCCATGAGTTGATCACCCGCATGATGGAGTATTTAGAGGAAGTCAGTGCGGCCAGTACGGAATTGTTGGTGTCCAAGTTCCAGGACGTACTGGACCAACTGGACGATCGGATTCCTATACCGGGTGTGTCGTTTAGTGACGATGAAGAGTCCGAGTCCGAGTCCGAGTCGGAGCCTGAACCCATGCAGTCGCAGGATGTGCCTTTACCGAAACCGTATGCGGAGAAATTGAAAGCGCGCTTCCTACAATACCTAGGCCAGTTACCGGTGCTCGGTTTCAACTCGGGGCGATATGACTTGAATATGGTGAAGGAATTTCTCTACCCCTACTTGGCCCAGGCTAATACCATCAAGTCCGTCATCAAGAAGATCAATAATCATATGGCCCTCACTACCACATCACTTCATTTCCTGGATGTACGGAACTACTTAGCTCCCAATTATAGCTATGATCAGTGGGTGAAGCCGTATGACTGTGCACAAACGAAAGGCAGGTTCCCTTACACGTATATATCGACGCTCGACCGTTTGGAGGAAACACAGTTGCCACCCCGGGATGCGTTCTTTGACGATTTGAAGCAAGTGGAATGTCCGGAAGACACGTACCGGGAACTACAGCAGGTATGGAACGATCAACACATGCAGACCTTGCGAGATTTCCTGATATGGTATAATAACTTAGATGTGGTTCCTTTCCTGGAAGCGGCCGAGAAAATGGTTCAACTTTTTCGTCGTGAGATGCACGTCGACATCTTCAAGGAGTGCTTGAGTTTACCGGGTCTGGCGCTTCGCCATCTTTTTCAAGAGTGTCCTACGTACTTCTCGCTGATACAGCAAAAAGATGCGGACATGCATGATTGTCTAAAGCAGAACATTGTCGGCGGACCTAGTCTTATTTTTCACCGTTATCACGAGAAGCACGTCACTACTCTCCGCGGTGGAAAACCCTGTGCTAAGATCATCGGTTTCGATGCAAATGCCTTGTACCTGTGGTCTCTGGCCCAACCTATGTCCAGTGGACATTATACACGTTGGTTGGCGGAAGGCCAGCATTTCACACCGCAACGCACTCCCTACAAGCATCTGGCTGACCAGTGGTTGGATTGGGAAGCCTATCGACGGGGAATTTATATACGCCATCAGACCAACGCCACAGAGAAGCGCATAGGAGATCGTCGACTCCCCGTCGATGGGTTTGCCCTGGTGGGTAGAACACCGACCGTATTCCAATTTTACGGTTGCTATTGGCACGGCCACGAATGCCATTTCAGCGCTGGACGCTTCAACGAACGACGTGGAAAAACACTGGAAGAATTACGGGAAGAAGTACAGGAGAGCGGTGATTATGTGAAAGAGAGAGGATCCCATCTTATCGAAATGTGGGAGTGTGAATTTCACACCATGTGCCAGGCCCTGCCACATTTACGGCGTTTCCTAAGAGAGCGCGAGTACCCGCTCAGTCGTCGGCGACTCCTGAGTCTGCCACAGATGTTCGACGCCATTCGTTCTGGGGACCTCTACGGCTTTGTCGAATGTGATGTGCATGTTCCCGACACTCTCAAGCCTCTCTTCGCCCAGTGCCCTCCCATCTTTAAGAACACGCTGGTGGGTCGGGATGATATTGGAGACACCATGGGGGCCTATGCTGAGCAACACGAGTGTTTGCCTCGACCTCGACGGATGTTGATTGGTAGTATGTGGGCAGAGAAAATCTTGCTGGGCACTCCGCTGCTGCAGTGGTACATGAGCCACGGTCTGAAAATTACGAAAATATACCAAGTGATACAGTACGTACCCAACGCCTGCTTTGCGGAGAATGCTGACATCGTGACGTCTGCCCGTCGTCAAGGTGATCAAGACCCGAGTAAGGTGAATCGTGGAAATTGACGGGCAATGGCTATTATGGCAAAACGGTCACGAACCAGGATAAGCACGTGAACGTGAACATCTGTACTACTTCCCAAGCCCGCACAAAAGTGAATTCTCCTCTGTTTCGGTCCGTGGAGGTCATCGATGACGATACGTATGAAATCACTTTAGCTAAAAACACTATCCGTTACAACCTACCCCTGCAGATTGGATGTATGGTATACCAGGTGGCCAAGCTCAGGATGCTCCAGTTTCTGTATGATTTCATGGGTGTGTATTTTAATCCATCAGACTGGCAACTCATGGAGATGGATACGGACTCGGCCTACATGGCCGTCTCTAATGCGGATTGGGAGTCCCTGGTGAAACCCGAGTTACGTGCACAGTATGAGGTGGAACGGGACCAGTGGCTACCTCGACGTGACCATTACCAGTACGATAAGCGTACGCCGGGCCTCTTCAAGCTGGAGGGGAGTGGGGATGCTATGATTGCTCTCTCCTCCAAGACGTATTACTGTTACGGGGGAGACGAAAATAAGTTTAGCTGCAAAGGGGTGAACCGGCGCGATCCCAACATCGACAAAGCCTTGTACCTGAACGTGCTGCAAATCCAGGCCAGTGCGAGTGGGACTAACCGAGGATTTCGGGTGGTGGACCACCAGATGCGGACGTACATCCAGCAACGAGACGCCTTTACTTTCTTTTACCCGAAACGGAAAGTCCTTTCCGATGACATCAGTACCACTTACCTGGACTTGTGAAAATTTCGAACACTATATGACTTTTGATACACGAGTTAAAAACTGTAAAAGTCAGGATGGCCGAGTGGTCTAAAGCGCCAGTTAACTGTGCTGGTCTGCGAAATGTAGAACGTAGGTTCGAATCCTACTCCTGACAAAAAAAATTGTACATACCACTTGTATTCTATTGTACATACCACCTGTATTCTATTGTACATAGTGTAACCCCTTCTTGTTCACTTAAATAAAAAAAGTCAAAACCATCATTTTGTGTTTTCATGAATCTTTTTTTTTATTGAACATCAATGAACGTCAGAACAACAACGTCATAACAACAACGTCATAATAATAAAAAACAATAGTATTGCGCAGTGCATTGAATCAATTAAAAAAGTGAGGATTGAAAATTAACCCAGGAAGGTATGTGCGCGCGGACGTGGCGAATTTCGCTGACGTCCGCGCGCTGGCTCAGATCCACAACGAAAAAATGTTTCAGGGCCAACCCTAATGTTATAGAGATACGAATGGATTTAACATGGGGATTTGCTATAGCCAATTTTGTGCAAAATGTGAGGATTGAAAATTAACCCAGGAAGGTATGTGCGCGCGGACGTCGCGAATTTCGCTGACGTCCGCGCGCTGGCTCAGACCCACAACGAAAAAATGTTTCAGGGCCAACCCTAATGTTATAGAGATACGAATGGATTTAACATGGGAATTTGCCATAGCCAATTTTGTGCAAAATGTGAGGATTGAAAATTAACCCAGGAAGGTATGTGCGCGCGGACGTCGCGAATTTCGCTGACGTCCGCGCGCTGGCTCAGACCCACAACGAAAAAATGTTTCAGGGCCAACCCTAATGTTATAGAGATATGAATGGATTTAAAGTGCTAATGCAGCGAAATTTTTATTAAATAATTTGATTTTCTATTCTTTCATGATTAATTTGCTATATCCATGAGGAAAATCGGACAAGGAGAAGTTCTTATTTCAAATGGAAAAGAGCGTGCAATCGTGCTCTTAAAAGTGCGATCGTTTTCATCGGCTTTGTTTACAAAATTATATATGCATGACGTCATAAGGATGACCGTTCGTCAGCTTGAGTCTTGGCTCAGCATGGCGGGCAGTGTTGGAGGGAAGCAAGCCCATCTTCGTGGCCAATTTTACTGGTTTGTTCAATAAAAAATTTGAATTTAATGTTCATCGGGAAATTGAATATGAATATTATTAGACATACGTGTGAATGAATATAGACTGACCTTTATCAATTTGTATGGACCGAGCGAAGCCTACCGTGTGCAACCAGGCTAAATTGAATTCATTGCCATAGAAAGGACTTCAAATTCCACTGAGCAGTTCCATTATTATCACACATTCTGATCAAATTAATTACCTAGAATCAGGAGTCTATATAAATGTGTTTTGTACGATATTTATAAAATTTATCTGCCAGTGTCCGCATTTTGTTTGCTTGCATGAATGCATAGGCTGTACGGTGTATCACTTATCATTACACGGAAGCATTTCCAACTCCAAGAAAATAACGAAGATCGATCTTCATTATCCCCAGATTATCACATATATATGTTTTCTTCTTCCCATTACAATCAACTTTATATTAGATCTAAAAAACATAATATTATATGCTCTAAATCATGGAATGAAAACTATCATGTCGTCTGAAGCGGCCCGTCCGAAGTGCTCTCGCCGAGGTCCGTTTTTATTTCAGATACTCCCGAGAGACTCGTTTTTCAATGTTGTCTTTGTCTTGTTTGTTGAGTTTTGTTGTTGTTTGAATCTTCTTTAGTTGAAATGTTTGAAATGTTAGTTTTCTCGGTTTGTAAACTCCAATTTAATATTTTAGTATTTCTGAAATTATGTTAGTGCATGGCATCGAGAAAGCTCTGTGCTCACTAATCTGTTCACTTACCCGATGTCGGCATGATTCAACATACAGTTGCTCAGACGATACAAACTTTGGAGATTTTTAAAATAATTTCTAATGCTACGGGAATATTTTTTATGACAAATAGTTGCATAGACAGAGTTTGGAATATATTGTGAGTTTCTACAGCTAATGTGTTATATTAATAACTGATAAATCCACGAAACCTCCGTTCCCTCGTATGTGAATCGGGCAGTAACTGCATGCAGTCGTCCAACGGTACTTGCCCACGAATTAAGGTAAATAAATCATTGTAAGTGGTCATGCAGGGACATGTGGCCGACTGGATTCTTTCTTTCATTCCTGGCACGTTACCATACGAAGACAGAGATGGATATTGAGAGTATTAACTCAACAACAATGTGAATTAAGTCTACGGAGATTGGTCTTCGCCATATGCTACGCATATCGCTGGCTTGCTCGTCGACCGGCATGTCATACTTATGACGTCACACACACGAAACATGACGACCGTAAATGTCGCACTTTATCTGCTAACCCCCCTTGTGTTTCGTAGCAAAATATAATATCTTCCTGTTTAAAACTCTCTGTGATAATCTTATCAACTTAAACCAGAAATCCCAAACCGTAAAATTTCATGATAAAAATGAAATTGACTCGCGCGCACATACCTTCCTGGGTTAATTTTCAATCCTCACATTTTGCACAAAATTGGCTATGGCAAATTCCCATGTTAAATCCATTCGTATCTCTATAACATTAGGGTTGGCCCTGAAACATTTTTTCGTTGTGGGTCT
>JAVTVY010042917.1:0-18714 GCA_036873755.1 Hanleya hanleyi | reverse complement strand
TCGGTGTAGATGGTCTCGGAGATGGCTTACACTTTCAAATAATTGTATAAAGTGGCCCTAGTGCTAGATTTGTGTCTTTAAAGCCCGGCGCAGACGAGAGACAAACACTTCAGGGTTCCCAGCCACTCCGGGAAATTGAGAAAAATACCCAACATCAGGGAAAACTCGGGGAAATTGAGTAGTAAGAGAGGAGTCACATGTGGCTGGCTATGTTGGCTTTTTAGTGCACACCAGGGATGCACATATTCCTTCTTAACACCTCGTTAAGGGCTTATCTAGCATAGCTTGAACTCTTATCACGACTAATTTTTTCATAACTGCATGCATGTAACTATGAATTCTGAACACACATCTTCTGGCCAGCGGCTATACTTCTCAGGGAAATTTGGGAAATTAATCAGGGAAAAATCAGGGGATTTTGTTTCCATGAAAAGCTGGGAACTCTAGCCTCGAATGCCTGTTGTCGCGGGGGATAGCTCTAGTGGTTTCAGCGCACATGGTGAGAAAAAGGATCTCTGAATTGATTCCAGTTCCCGCGGAACACCTTCAAGATCATGTGATCCTTCATGTGACCGGGACTGCGTAATAAATGGACGACGGTGACGAATCACTAGCCTATAGTATTGGACCCTTCTACGGAGGGCCAATGTCTAGCTGATGCAGCAACAACATTTTTCCAGTTAGACGTCAAATTTTGAAATCGAGAACGAGGCCGCGCTATGTCACCGAGACAGTCACGTGGTTGTGTATGAAGGTTGTGGTGGCTCCTATAAATAGTGATCCAATGAGAATGCTCGTCTTAGTTTAAAAGGACGGGGTCGAATGACCAATCACTGAAGGAGAGACAGCTGGAACAGTACGCGGACACTGTCTGTTAATATCCTGATTTAACAGAGTCCTACAGTCTAACGAATCACATGAATAGGCTGCGTTTCATTGGCCGGTCGAATAAAAGTACTGAGCTGTTACGTTCGCCGCACACAGTATGAATTTCGCCTCTCGGGGCAAGAATTATCAAAAGAAGATGGATATGTTGCTCACGGCCTCGGAAGGCAAAAATCTCACCAGAAGCAGCCGCCTACTGCCCTCAAGTGCCTGTTGTTGCAAGGGATAGCTCTCGTGTGAGCCGGGCTTAAGATGGGTCAGGCTGGTATATGGGAAGTGACCTTTGATCTTGGTACTTTCATCTACTGGTTTAAAGCCAGGTAATTTTGGAATGTCTAAAAAGCAGCGTGTGAATATCGAGAGGACCATGCGGTCATTGATCTGCTTAAGGATGTACGGTATACTTGTTGGCTTTAGTGAGGAGTTACTGGAGAGGAATGCTTGGACCATTTTCCGCTTATATTTTTAACCAATATTCCTAATATTTCATTTTTCGATATATTCTCACAAAAATTAATTAATATGATAGAGGATAATTAGTTTTGGCAAACTACATTACTTTTATGCCATTTTAGACAAGAAAAATGCTAACAAAAGTCCAAGGGGCTTCATTATATGCCCGTACATCTAGAATTACACTGGTCCAAATTTCAAGGTTGTTTAATGGCCTTGGTCCCAATTGGTAGCTAACAATCCAGAGAATTCAACACTTAGGACATCTCATATTCAATGATAAACTATAAGGGGCTTAACTCTTGGTAACCTTGAAACTGGGGCCGAGAGCTCGCATATCCCACACTAAATCAACAATAGCCAAACAAGAAAATGTTAATTTTCCTTCAAATACATGTAGATTCCTTTCAAGTGAGAAATTTTTTCCTGTGGGAAGAAAGTGATGAAGTAAAGCTTTGTTTCGGAGTTAACCATAATGTGATGTGATATGATATAAAGTTTATAAATGACCCCTCTCCTGGTTAAATTAGTAAATGCATGGTTTTTATTTCACAACAGCTTAACTGAATGTATCCGTTTCATACATGCAGCAAACAGGGGAGACAACTCCACAGGACAAATGCCATATACATGTAGAGGAGACAAATCTGAACAGTCCAACCTAACATAGTCAAACTGTATTGCGACCTTGGTCTTTGTCCCATTGACCTCAAAATGATAGGGTTCCTCTTTGCCCCATGAGTAAGGTATACCCAAATGTTAATGAATTGATAGACGGATAGATCACCATCGCATTATACGACCTCGTCTTCGATGGACATGAAAAAAAAGTGACTTTTGATGATTTTCTGATATTGGGGTCACAGTGACCTTGAGCTTGACATGAACTTTGGCACACGACACATCGTCTCCCCTTAATATATCTACAGACACAAAAAATGATGATTTTTCACAATTTTATGATCTTGAGGTCGCAGTGACCTTCATTTTGATAACGGACACTTGTCCCTCCACCGACACGAAAAGTATTTTTTAATGATTTTCTGATTTTAGGGTCACAGTGACCTTTGACCTTGACCTAATTTTTGGTATGCGACATCTTTTCCCCCAGTTGAATATACTCACAAAAATAAGCAATTTTAAAGAATTTCCTGGTTTTTAGGCCAGTGACCTTTGGCCATATCAGACCCACCTATTGTATCCACTCGCAAAAAATTTAAACTGTTGATAGAAAACTGTCAGATAAGACCAGGCACAAAAGAATCATTTTCCATTCCAGTAAACTTTTGACCTCTGACCTGAACCTCCAGATATAGACCGGACACGGCCGGACAGAAATCGCCATCACATAATATGTCCACCTTTTTGGCGGGCGTATGAAAAATTGACAGAAGACCGAGTATTTGAGGACACCAATGGCTGCCAATTTTCCCATGATCCTTTGTGCCTAGAAATGAATTATGCAAGTAGTCTCAGATTGATGCCAGACTCGCAGAAAAGTCGGCACGGTTCAGCTCTTTTTCTGGAGCTGCGGTGAAGAGTTTGGTAGATCTGAATGCTTCACAATCGTCATACAAATCAGGTGATCAGGTTAAAGGGAAACCCAAAAGGGAAATTAAAACTTATGGTGGAGGATAGCATGGATAGGTTGTTACTACATGTTTTTCTAAAAACCAAAAGATTCACTTCATGAAAATATTCCTACTGGTTCCCCAAGATATTGTACTTCAAAGATTTTTGGATCCAGTACAAATTTGGTATGCAAGAAAACTATGATAATGTGCAGTGATTTACAGTTAATTATAGGATTAAGTGAGTGAATGAGTGAATAGAACAACATTTCAGCTATATCACGACGAACCAACTAAGAACCACCCAGTCCAGTTGTGTTCCTGCTACTTCAAAGAAGAAATCCTTGAAGCAGCATGGAACCAGACATCCTCCATCCACCCTATAAAACACTGAGGACAGCACACAAGACACAGACAGGACGCTTACATGGTACAATAAAGACAAGTGATATTACAGTGCTAGACATCACATTATCAAGTTCCTTCTCAGCAAAATGCATTGGAGCAACAGGAACCTGAAAACACAAATATTGCCATATATTTTTTTCTTGTAGGCTTAAGAATTCTGATTCTTTCTGTGTTGTGTTTTATGATAATTGAAGGTAACTTTCGGGATTTAGTTTGCCAATAGTTATCCCCATCGTCAACGTCTTGCTCGAGGGGCTAATCAGGAGCTGTAGCAAATCTCCTCTGCCAAGGTGGTGGCTCCACACGAGCTATGTGATATCGATACCGAAAAGATGGATGATTTGTGAGGCGCTCTGATTAGTCTATGTATGGTGTTTGTCGCCTTTGAGCGCCACTGTGTTCCAATAACTTGAAGAAAAACATGAATAGCCTGGAATTTCAATACTGAGAACAAGACAAACTTGAGTTCGATTTAAAATTAACTTTCTCCAGTTTATTGCATAAATGTTACATTGCATATAAGGTCTTTGTTCACACAATAAATTGATCCTAAACCTCACACTGACAAACTCTATAATTGCAGCATACATCATCTGATTTCACTGGCTCTCTCTTGACTAACCAAGCAATGATGATAACGAGGAGATCATTGGTCTAATTTCAACATTATTAGAAGTGTGACACAAATACCACATTTTGTTGATCATTAACCGGGAGATATTAGGATTCCCACCCTTTTTGAAAAGTATTCTTCCAGGACATTCAAGCACCTTTGAAGCATTACATCCAGACATTTCTTGCCTTCTCAATATTTGAATGCTCGCAAGCAGGATACAATAATGTAACTCAAGAACAAATAAGCATTTTTTTGGTATCGAGGCTAAAATTTGAGGACTTAATTTCGAGGACCGACGGACAAAAAAATGGAATTTCAAGGCCTGGAAATTGGTAATATAGAATGCAAGGTTTTCAGCTACCCTGGGTAAGAAAACCTGAAACAGAAAAAGGCATACAATGCCAGGTCTCTTATGCTCCTATCAATTATGAGGACATATTCAACCTCTGAGTGAAACAGCCAAAGTGAGAGTCTTGCATTTGTTAACCAATCTAGATCTCTCATGTCATTCACCCTTAAACATAGATCTTAAAGGATACAATATGTACGGAGTCTTCACAGAGATTTTGCGGGATACAACAGACAGTGTTCATATCATGAGATCCATATTCCTGGCCCAATAAAATTAACCCATCGAACATAGATATTGGGCTATGCCAATGAGAAGAAGCGTTACTGCAAATATGCTACAATACACATACCAAAGTGTCAGAAGAAAGACTAGCTAATCCAAGCTGCCCTTTTACTCACTGTGACAGTAGGCCTACTGTAGTGAGTGTTTATCTTTTGAAGGCACAAATCAAACTCTTAACTCCCCATATTAATACAACTTGATAAATAACAGACTTTTCTAAAAATAAAACACCACAATCAACAATAATAATTCTTGTCTTGCTCAAGAAAGGCTTTCAAAGCTGAATCAGTCAGTTGCAATTTGGCAAATAGCATGGAAGTATAGCACTCAGATCATGGACACAAAAATCATTCTTAAATACATGTATCTTACATGTAAATAGAAAATACTGACTGATAATGGCACTTGATGACATGTAAAATAAAACAAGCATACATTGATAATGTATTTCACATTAAAACCAAACAAAAAAGTATATAAAGTGAAGACCGCAAACTTCCAACACCAACATAACTGACTTTATATGACTACGTCACATGTTTACAGATTTTTGTTTCAAACACTCGGCTTGGAAATTATCTGAAACAATATCCATGTTACAAACACTTAGGAATCAAATATATGATAAAATAATATTCATGTAAATCAATTGTAAATTAATGACTAATACACTCGCATAGGAGCACATAATTTCACAGATCGCCAACACTGTCAGACAGCAAGGCAGAAATGAGAGGTTTGGTCTACATCAGGTGTGGAACATGTCAAAATTATTCTTAAACTTTTACTGAACATAAACTCCAGTATCTGGCCATAAATGCTTATCTTTATCCGAGATTCAAAAACAAGAAATAGAGTAAATTCTCCAAGAATTCGATCACCCGATTACCATTTAATTTTCCCTAAATAATTCGGGCCATGCCCAATCCTGTTAGCAGTTGGAATGCAGAGCTACATGTACATATAGATATGTACAAAAGAATGTCAAAAGCACCCTGTTCAAACACTTTTATAATACTGGTTTAAAAAAATACCTGTCGTAAAATATCTAGTCTGTACAAGGACTACATATGAGTGCATCCAGAATCCACGGAATTATATGGAGATCATAGTACATGCCAATTTTCTATTGGAGAAACTTCATTATAGTTTCCTTGTGACGTGTCAGATGTGTTCCACGTTTCGGCGTCACATTACTCAAAGTTCACCACCATTGTCTGATAGAATCTGGTGTGTGGCAGTCACCATTACAGGAGCATATACAAGACCAAATTCATACCGTTAACCGGTATCCAAATTCCAGAAAGGAAAAAAAAAACTCAAATTAGAGATTTTTTTAACATATTGTTGAAATCTACATCCTTTGCAAGTTTAGGGTTTTTTACTTCAAGGGTTTCTTTATAATTTGGTGCATTTTCACATTGTTATAATATATTTCAATTTTTTTATCCCAAATTTAAAGGTGCTGTCCGTACCCAAATTTGAAATCGGTATTTGGCCTTGCATTACCACCCCCACCCATTAAAAAAAAATGGGATGGATATATTTACACATTTTAAAGTTTCCAAACATACCGACCACAAATACGGTATGCATGTTTTTTACATAGGGGTGTTTCGCATGTTTAGATCTGTCAAAATATATCCACTCATCGAATCATAAAGGTTAATTTCCACAGGATGTGATAAGACGGCAAAATCGCAATTACACCAAGAGCACTGAATTTTTCGGATGTGGTTACATTTGTCCTCACACTTGCTGTGGAAATGACCTTAAAGATTCCAATCAATGGAAGTTAATTACTTTCCTGGAGGGTCCTTGAACAGCTTAGATAGATCTACCTCTCTAAAATAGAGGTGAAAAAGGTCATTTTTGCTTCATAACAGCACTCCAAAATCTGCAGATGACAGCTTACATTTTGTTCCATGTTGTAAGAGTGATTTCCCAAAGAAAGTGTGTATTGTCTAATTTTCAATCGAGAACAAAAGATGTCTATTTTATGCAAATTAGACCGATGACAATTTAATTTTTGATAACATCCAATGCGGAGGTTTCAAAGGTTTTCTTCTTGTCTAATTGTCTTCTGTTCAAGTCCTTTGGCATCGGTAAAACCTGAAACGTACATCATTATCTGCTTCTTTCATCTAGTGATAGGATAGTGTCTGTTTGGTTCCAGATCACGGGGGCTGAACGAAGCATTAAAGTGTGATCGTATGGCAAATAAATGCCCAGTGCTATGTCCAGGGTTTAAAAAAAAAACAAGAAAACATCCAATGCGGATACATATATGTCCATGGTTGCCTGAGGTGGATGTCTCTTATTTTGATATATTTTTGACTTTATTGTGCCAAAAAGAAGCTTTTTTACCTTCATTTTAGAGAGGTGGTTCAATCTAACCTGTTGAAGCACACGATTGTCTATTTGCTACACCAGCAAGTTCAAGAAAGACACTTGCTTAACACTTCACATTGTTTAGAACTTCAGTTATCTGCCCTTAGTGTGATGTTAACTCTGTTTGGTCGTGGAGGTAGAGTGTCACAGAGGATGAGCAGGGAGGACTGTTCCAGTACATGATCCAAAACCCACACGATAACCGTCACCTTCACAATAACCTGCAAAAGAAAGGATTTATATTTACGCAAGTTCAAATGGTGGGTAGTGAGAAAAACAAGGTATTAATTTGCTCCCCCATATGTTGCAAAAGGATCTGACACCATCTTACAAATATTTACTATTGTGAATGGACCAATCACTCTGTATTTTAAGCTACTGATGATTTAGAATCATTGAAGTGCCATTGTGATTGGTCAGTCATCCGAGCTCACTGGATGTGAGCCAGAGGTTTTATTCCACTAATCATCTCCGCATAATAATGGCATATGCTAGACGGGGATAGGACCACTTGTCCATTGGAATTGCCCTGATGAAGATGAAAGAAGAGTTGAGGTTGAACTCACCAGTTATTGTGACCTCATCTCCATTCTGTAGGAATTTCCTCGTTACACCATTCCCCAAATCCACCGTCTTTGTACCCTTCCAGCATAGTTCTAACATAGAGCCAAACGAGTCAGTCGTCTGACAAAATACAAGCATCGAAGCAATAATTACTGAGGATGAAATCATTCTGTAGTGGTGATACTATAACACTGGTTGCCACTGGTCGAAATAGTATGTAAGTTTTAGTTTATTATTATGTCAAGAGTCTGTTTGGTTCTTCGTAAAGTTTTCATGCTCATGTGATGGTAATTTTCTATAAAACCGACCTCTATGACTACACTAGAAGTGAAATACTGGACTGCTGTCAACCCATTACATACTAAAAGTCCAAGAGCATATCAATACATCTATTCATGAATGTAGGAAAAATCACATGTCAATTCAGCGTGAGCGATGTCACCAGAGAAAGTCACACATGCGCAAGGGGGTCACTAGGAGGTCATGGGTGCGAATGATCCTCTCTCAGTGCCCAAACATATGTTGTTTCCTATGTTGTACAGTACTGTGCTGGGCTGTATGATAACTTACAATAGCAAACAATTCCCCCTCAAAAAATCCTGGAGATAAGCGAGATCTCAACTATGAAATCCCAGGCCTTGGGGATTATACGCCTTTACCGTATAAGGGGAAAATTCCTTGTAGTCCGTCTCCTCCATGGCGCAGTGGTAAGATGTCTGCCTATGGAGAGGTAGGACCAGAGATCGTATCCTGCCATCTCCATTTTGATAATAGGAACACATGGGAAACCCTTTCTAAGTGGTAAATTGTCAGGTAACTCTGATGGACAAATGGAGAGTAAAACCCCTGCAGCAGGAACATCCCTACAGTAGCTAGCAGAAACATCCAAAACTATTATTCTAACATGAACAACCCTGCATTATCCTAGCAGGAACAACTCCACATTATCCAAGGAGGAACATCTCCACATTAACCCAGCAGGAACATCTCCACATTATCCTTGCAGGAACATCTCCACATTACCTGCACATTATCCCTACATTACCTTAGCAGGAATATACCAACATTATCCTAGCAGGAACAACTCTATATTATCCTACCAGGACAACTCCACTTTATCCAAGCAGGAAACATGTCAAACATGCTCATATTGGAATATATGCAGAAAATCGACAAAGTCCAAGTCTGGGTAATGAAGGCCTGGTAATTTTGACCAAATATTTCAGGTCACAAATAAGAGATGCACATCTTCAAACCATATTAAACATTTCAGAAAAGTTTCAGAAATATCCAGTAATAACTGTGTGACTAGTTAATTACACAAGAACATGCTCTATATATTGGAATATATGCAGAAAATCGACAAAGTCCAAGTCTGGATAATTTTGACAAAAATTAATATTTCATGTCACAAATAGGAGATGCAAATCTTCAAACATGTCTAGAAAGTTTCAGAACCTTCTGATAAAAATAGTAGGAGTAGTTGATTACACTAGAAACTTGTCTCTACATGGGAAAAGATCCTGAAAATGGCAAAGTCCTACAAAGTTCAACACGTCATAAATATGTCAAAAATTATAATTTCGCCTTGTAAATAGGACATGCACATCTTCAAATCATAGGTAAACACATATGTAAAGTTTCATTAAAATAGAAGCAAAATCTTAGGAGTAGTCTGGACAAAACTGTCCTCTACATGGGAATAGATCGTGAAAATGGCAGTCCTATAAAGTTCAAAACGTCCTAAATCTGTCAAAAATTATAATTTCGCCTTGTAGTTAGGACATGCACATCTTCAAATTATAGGTAACACATATGTAAAGTTTCATTAAAATAGAAGTAAAATCTTAGGAGTAGTAGTCCAGACAAAATTGTGTCTACAGACAAACTGACAATCTGATTCCAGTATACCCCCCCCCCCCCTAACTTCGTTGCGGGGGGTATAATTATCCTATCAGGAACATCCCAACATTATCCTAGCAGAAACAACTCCACAATATCCTAGAAGGAAAAACTTCACATTATCCTATCAGCACAACACCACATTATCATAGCTGGAACATTCCCACACTGTCCTAGCAGGAACAACTCCGCATTATCCCTATCAGGAATTATCCTAACAGGACAACTCCATTTTATCCAAGCAGGAACAACTCCACATTATCCTATAAGGAACAACTCCAAATTATCCTATCACATCCCAACATTATCCTAGCAGGAACAACTTCACATTATCCTATCAGGACAACTCAAACTCCACTATATCATATAAGGAACAACTCCAAATTATCCTATCAGGAACATCCCAACATTATCCTAGCAGGAACAACTCCACATTATCCTGGAAGGAACATCTTCACATTATCCTATAAGGAACAACTTCAAATTATCCTATCAGGAACATCCCCACATTATCCTAGCATGAACACCAGTACATAATCAAAGCTGGACCATTCCCACATTATGCCAGCTTTATAAATATCCGCACGTTTTCAGGCAGATAGGGCAAGTTGCAACGTGTGCATACTGAAGTCGGCGGGATTACAGGTCATTTTACACACCTTGCCGCTGATGGTTCCCGAGGCAAGGAGGTCGCCAGGGTTCATGTTACATCCTGTAACCGTATGATGGGCTAACTGCTGTTTCATCGTCCAATACATATACTGTAAAAACAATAGACACGGGAAAGGAGAAATAACCAAATATACATGTACACACATGGGCAGAACATGTCATAAGACAATGGGCATATTACTATGCATTCAAAATGTCTAGAGATAGGGACCATGTCTAACAATCTAGATGAGCTTGCTTAATTTGATTCATCTATAGGAAATATGACCTGATAAAAGTCATCTGCATTACAATTTGCATTTTATTATGTTTTTACACTTTTTTCTGCAAGTTACAGTTTTCATAAATACATGTAGGTGGTTGAGCACTGGTTGAATGTAGAAAGTGGCAATGTCTTTTCTTGTTTGTCAATGTCGGTAATGGTTTGCCCCAGGTTACAAAATCATCATTTATAGTCTTGTGAGATGTCACAAACTGATGAGGACTAGTTAATAGATGTGATAATATGCTTCTAATTCCTAACAAATCCAAGCTTGGGGCACCAGCTAATGTTATACGCCAAAATAGATACGCCGATATTTATATCTTCAATACTAAATATCATAGAAGATGCAAAATTGAAAAAGTCATAACATTTTAAGTTCACCTGGTAAGAGTTCCAGTGATATATTAATATATACTTACTTTAAAGTTACTTCTGCATACAACAGCTGGCTGAGACATACCTTCACCTAAAACAAGTCATGTAGATTTGGATTAACGAAGACCTTCCAAAACATGCTTTCAAATGTATGTCATACAATAAATATTAGTTCTATTATTGTTTGTTTAAAGGTGAACAGCGAAGATGTTTCCGTTATCTACTTTCTGTAGGCTAAATAATGATAGAAATATCAGTCTAACTTGTTGGGTCTCAATCGAGAATTTTGTAGGCAAAATTCTTCAATGGTGAACTGCAAACTTATGTTTTCATCTTTTCATTTATATATTCTTCATGGGTTAGTTAAGTTTATCATGGAAATATCAGCCTATATATTTCGCTTGGTTTTTCTGATGTATTTGGTCTCCTAGCAGCTTTCGGCTTTTTGCTCCAAAGGTGGTGTATCAAGCCCGGCTGATTTCAGAAATGAAACCCGCATCGCTTCATTATGTGCCCATGTTTAGTGCTAGATTGTGACATCACACCAGACCACCTGGCCAGATGTTAATACTTACAATGTTCCATCTTTGGGCAACTGGTCTGATGTGATGTCACAATCCATGAAACACAAGCGCTGATGGTTGGCAAATTTGAATTTACCTGATAGGTGGAGGGGGGGGACTACCTTTTCCGAACTGAAACACCCATACACCATTTACTCTATCTCACTAAGGTTACACGACTCCATACCACCAACCACGCATAAACCATTCTCTCCCTCCCCCCCCCATGTACTTTTTTCTGGAATAGCCCTACTTTAATTTATTCTAATTTGTTCAGTTTTTTTCCTAAATTTCATCTGATGTTTTCATCTCGTTCACATGATTCGGATTTTCAGCTGGAAGTTTAAAACAGGGAGACCATATTTTTCAAGTCATTGCTACAGACCTGAACTGAGTCGTATCTCGATCATTTAAATTTCAAGAAGTTAATTTAGAGACCAATTTGTAATATTTGGCTATTTCTTTTACCTTTTATAGCTACCTGTAGATTGATGTCGTAGTTGTAAGGGTCATCGTGGCTCAGATAAGGGAATGGGGGCGGATTCTGTAAAAAATGAAAATGATGTGAAACAATGATTGAGTGATGTGTATTAGAACAGGAAATGATACAAAAACTAAACTGTCATAAGATATTTGTTTTTAAACAGCCAAAGAGAGAGAGCAGGGACAATAAACTAGCCAGGGTAGTAAATATACAAAGTTGAGAAATAACTTTTAAGAATAATTTGAAATAATTTTGAGACAAGAAATAATTTCCTTCAAAATTTTAAAGAGTTTTAAAGATTCTATTTCCTGAAAGATATGTTTTTCCCAGTGGAATTCTAGAAGAAATCTTGAAAAACTCTAATCAGTGTCTATGCAGCTCTTGTCCCGACCTGTTCCATATTAGGAATGATGAAAGGTTCCAGTGCCTCCATCGTGACCACCCATGGAGATATGGTAGTACCAAGGCTCTTGCCCAGGAATGGCCCCAGAGGCACATACTCCCATTTCTGGATGTCTCTTGCTGAAATATTTCAAATACGAGACAGTGCTCATTTAATATTACAGAAATGGTAGTTGCAAATAAATACACGTGCACAAGGTCTGAAGAAAATACGTGAAAAAGAATTATACATATACAGGCTTTTTCTTTTTTTTTGCTTTTTAGCAATTTTCCAGAACACATGTAAATATGGGACAGAAGGAGAAAGGGAAAGATATTTACATTTCAGGTCAAATTTCCTTCCGTAAATTAGCCATTCTAGGCCAAACAAAGAGAATGAACTACATTTATACAATGCCTTTTCAAGACAGTGATGAGAAAATTTTGATGATAATGTAAATTTTTACAAGCATGTGATCATAGGGCTGTCAATAAACATATAAAAATAAAATTCTTGATATTAATCACAACACTGAAACAATCCAGACTCATCACCTTCATATTAGTCTGATTTCTCAAAGTGTAAAATGCAGACCAAGGGAGATAACTTATTTAATTACCTCCCTTGCATTACTGGCCACAAAAACAACAGAGATTTTATATTTCATAGCACATACCACTCCAGTCATTCATAAGAACCATGCCAAAGATATGGTCTCCAGTTTTCTCTATTGGGATGGGCTCTCCCTGTGTGTTACCCGGTCCAGTAAAGAAGGCCATCTCCAGTTCAAAGTCAAACAGCTTACATGGACCAAACGATGGTGGCTGACCTGAAAAGAAGGCACTTACTTGTATCTTGCATTAAAAACAAAAATGCTTTTTTTTATTATACGTCAGTAATTTCTTCTCATGGAAGCATAAATTCACCTGAAACTTCATTAAACAGACTCCTGTAAATTTAGCAATCTGTATAGAAATGATAGCTTTGGATTTCGGTGGATTCCCGTAGAGCTGGAGTGTGCGAATCTATTCAAATTAGATCACCCTCATTTCTTATCAGAAGAAATATCACTTTTATATAATAATAAGAACAGCTCAGAATCAATATATTTTATCATCCATACAAAGGGTAGAATTCTAATCCGTCCCCCTCTCCCACACACCCCCAGAATCTACATGTAAGCCATTAGTTGTGTAACATGTCGGTGACCTCTCACCTTCATCAGGCCTGGTTTGGCCATTAGGACGGCGGACAGGCGTTCCCGACACGATCACTGAAGATGCCCTACCATGATAACCTACTGGTAAATATGTCCTGATGAAAAGATCACAAGGGTACAAGTGAGTACATGTGAAAGAACAATAAATTGTCAACTGGAATTCAAGTTGAAATCGACTGAAATGAGCTTTGTGATACAGGTATGATAATTTGCCATAAACATGATAAATACGGTCTCTAAAATCTGTCACGAAGATATCTCCAATACAAAATAATTTTTGAGAGAATGTATAAATCATTTGTCAGAGGAAAATAGAATCCATGAGCCTACAGTTCCGAGAACTTGATCTCACCAACAGCTATGCAAGCCTACGGGTCGTCTAGACTACATTTTGTAATTGGTCATGGGTCATCTAGACTAATTGGCCATGGGTCATCTAGACTAATTAGCCGTGGGTCATCTAGACCAATCGGCCATGTGTCATCTAAGACTAATTGGCCATGGTTTATCTAGACTAATTGGCCATGGGTCATTTAGACTATGGTAATTCCCCTAATAATTCGATCACCAGAAGTGCAACAAAAATGGCTTATATATGGAAATATTCTTGATGGCACCAGCAAAAAAGTGTCACATTTTGCCATCATATAGGTTTTCTTCAATTTGAATGAAGAATGGGAATGTTACTTTTTCTCTGTGTTTGAATAACAGAGTTGTAAGTGAACTTCCTGTGATTGAATTATTAGGGGAATTGGCCATGGGTCATCTAGACTAATGGGCCATGGGTCATCTGGACCACTAAGTGGGCCAATTCTTTCCCAGAGGTTGCAATTAACTTCATCTATAGGCTGAAAAATATTAATTCCTATCTTCACCAGCACTTTTTTGAAGAAAAAAAATTATGAGGGAGAAAGGATTTTTATCCTTCTATGTTTTGAAGAGTCTGCCTTCAACAATACTATTCCTTTAAATAAAACAAGACAATAACTCAATGTTCAAGAGCAATATTTTGTCAAAACTTTAATAGGAAAATGTGTAAAAATGTGGGGTTTTTTTTTTTTTTTTTTTTGCTGTGGGCAATGCAAAAGGGTTAATGTGGCGCTAAAACATGTCAAATGATGACGCATCTGTGCCTGCGAAGCAAGAAATCGATTTTATTCATATTCAGTCTAACAATATGACTCACCAGTTAGGCATAAGGGCATTGTCAGGTCCACGGAACATTGTACCCACATTGATGGCATGGTTCTTAGAGGAGTAGAAATCTGTGTAGTCACCTATAAGATATAAGAAAGTTAAGCAATGTTAAGCTCGGTCAATACCTGGATGGGTGACTGGGTGCAACGTTAAGCTCAGTCAATACCTGGATGGGTGACTGGGTGCAACATTAAGCTCGGTCAATACCTGGATGGGTGACTGGGTGCTGTACTGGCTGGGCTGATCAGTGTAACAGGAACTGTAAACACTCTTGTGTTCTGGCACATGTAGGCACTGTCATGATATGACTGAAACAAGGTTGAAAAGGATGTTAAACCCTACTACTCACTCACTCCTAGGGGAGTGAATGAGTGAGTGAATATGATTTAACATCACTTCCAGTAATCTTTCAGTCATACCACAAAGTTTGGGTCCTATTCTTTTTCACACCTGGGAACCCCACGGGTGTCCCAGTTAGTTGCTTCTCAATCTCAACTGTCTGAGGAGTTGAGCCCCTTAAATTCTTACCATGTGCACGACACCCCAGGTCAATCCCTGGGAGCTCCACAAGGCAAGAAATAGAGGAATAAAATGTGGAAACTGCTTTAGATATTTTTACCATTCACATTCATGAACCAATCCAAATCTGATTAGGTTATTTAGAAAGTGACCTACTAATGAAATCCCATTACATCTAGGGTAATACTTTCTTAAAAGTGCACATAGTGGGAACAGAATATCCATTAGTACAACTACACCCACCACACTAGGCAGTGAAATTGTGAACAGTGAATGCAGTCTTTCATGCTTGTAGAATCTGCGAGAGCTGTTTGATTGCTCGCCTAGATGATGTATTATGTCAGAGAGTGATCACTGTATTGCAAGAGCAGAGTTCCAACCCAGAAATTATTTAGTGCCGGGCACCAGAGGGAGCGAAGCGACTGAGGGGGAGAAAGTTTGAGAGGGGGGTATCCCCCCTCTGGGCCATAGACGATTTTTCTAAATTAGCGTAGGGAATGGTGCTCTGTCAGAGCAGTTGAGAAGTAAATGTTTCTCGTTCTACATGTAAATAAGACAGGAAACTGGAAAAGAAACACAAATTTGAAGTGAGAAAGGTCAAGATCACTGAGATTTGTTAGAATACAAGAATCAAATCAGGCATCAGGGAGCTATTCTCTAATAGTAGCAAACGACATAACAACCTCCATTCTCCGATCGAATGGTTTGCTTCCTTCATGCATCGTGGCATATACAGCTCGCCTGATGCGAGATTCTGGGATTTCGGTAGCCTTCCTCAATACCACCAGCTAACAGTGATCAGCATGATCACGAGGGTTCCAGAATATTTTAATTTGCGACAACTCGAACAATTTACGGCAGATGTTCAGGAAGCGTGAACCAGGGAAAACATGGCGGAGCTACCTGGAAACGTATAATGCGGACATATTTTTGTAAGTACCATTAAAGTTACTGACATTTTTGAGTGCTGGGCGCATCTTTTTGGGTTATCTGAAGCGTCCTCTATTTGACAGCTGTATAATGAGATTTGTAATCAGATTGCCGCTCTGATTGTTACTTTACACATATACTACAAAATGATTGCTGATCTCAACCGGGAAAGACTTCTACTAATTTGAACGTACAGTAAAACCTGGTAAAACCTGTGTATACCGACGGTCCATGCTTGGGACCAGATTATAGTGTCGGTTATAACCTGTGTATACCGACGGTCCATGCTTGGGACCAGATTATAGTGTCGGTTATAACCTGTGTATACCGACGGTCCATGCTTGGGACCAGATTATAGTGTCGGTTATAACCTGTGTATACCGACGGTCCATGCTTGGGACCAGATTATAGTGTCGGTTATAACCTGTGTATACCGACCATGCTTGGGACCAGATTTCAGTGTTGGTTATAACCTGTGTATACCGACGGTCCATGCTTGGGACCAGATTATAGTGTCGGTTATAAACTGTGTACCGACGGTCCATGCTTGGGACCAGATTATAGTGTCGGTTATAACCTGTGTATACCGACGGTCCATGCTTGGGACCAGATTATAGTGTCGGTTATAACCTGTGTATACCGACGGTCCATGCTTGGGACCAGATTATAGTGTCGGTTATAACCTGTGTATACCGACGGTCCATGCTTGGGACCAGATTATAGTGTCGGTTATAACCTGTGTATACCGACGGTCCATGCTTGGGACCAGATTATAGTGTCGGTTATAACCTGTGTATACCGACGGTCCATGCTTGGGACCAGATTATAGTGTCGGTTATAACCTGTGTATACCGACCATGCTTGGGACCAGATTTCAGTGTTGGTATTGACAGGATTCTTGTTGATCAAGGTTCAAAATACTTTAAATTAAAGTATTGGGATCATGCATAATGTCAGTATTTAGAGAGCTATGGCGTACAGTCTCATCAGATCACCGAAGTTAAGCAGCATTGAGCTCGGTCAATACTAGAATGCATGACCGGCTGCTGTACTGGCTGGGCTGAGTACACGATAATAGGAACTGTGGACACTCGTGTTCTGGCACATGTCGCGATATGATTGAAAGAATGAGTAAATCCTACTCACTCACTCAATCATCCACTCCCAGTATTTAAAGGTCGGTCAGTTTACCCAGGTGTTCGTATTCCCAGGTTTCACTGTAGATGTTATATTCTCTCTGGGCAATTGGGAGACACAGATTCGCACATACTCCTTTTACTTAATTACCCATAATGCAACACATTATTGCCTCAGTTTGGGAGTTAATTCACATTAATACTAACAGACAGCACAGGTATGGTTTCCAGAATCATGTCACTGCATCATCAAAATGCCAAAAAAGCTCCTTGAATGTGGTAAATGGAGTTTGCAGACATCCGGAAATAAAAAGTTTCACTGTAAGTAATTTTTTGCTTTTGAGATGACCAAACTTGTTGTCGTCAACTTCCACAATCCAGCAATGTTGTCATTGGATACATCCCAAAACTTACCTATCTTTGCTGGCAAATGCATTGTGGCTTGACTCTGAGGTACAAAGGCTCTACAATACATAAAGGTAGTTACATGAAATATTTTCTAAAACTTAGAATAATCTGGTTTATGCTCTTGATATGCAAGTTGAGACAACATGAAACTTAAAACGAGAAATGAAGATTAAATCACAGGTCTAAAACAAGGATGAATCCAATTTGATGGTAATCCCTCTAATAATTCAATCCCCCCAAATTGTTTGGACAAAATTCAATCGGCTAATATATTTTATCATCTAAATTCATTGAAATAACGAAGACATAATGGATTATCTGCATGATTTTGGACGTTTTTGTCATCTTATTCTAATACAGTTAATCATCCCCAGATTTTATGATGGGAAATTTCACTTCCTGTGATTGAATTATTAGAAGAACAAGATATGTCCTGCTTGGAAATCATTTATATCAATTATCGTGACTAACTGAATGTCGAATAATGCAATTTCAGTATTAATTTGGCCTGGTTCAAAATTTTAAGATTAAGTACACGGAAGAATGAACTATAGTTCACAGTTCATTAATCTTGAGAACGAAATTAAGATTGTTTATATCCCTTTCCGCGTTATTATCTCTGCGAACAACTTTCATTGAACCCACCCACTGACCTCAGGGACATGTCCCCACCCCAGGGGATCCGAGCCGACCCTCATACGCCACGGATTAAGAAGTGAAATCCACATGAGCCGAACTTCATACGCCATTGAACCCACCCACTGCCCTCGGGAGCATGTCCCCACCCCAGGGGATCTGAGCCGACCCTCATACGCCACGGATTAAGAAGTGAAACGTGAAACCCACAGGTCTCTTGCCTAACTGGCTGGCTTCTTTAATAGTATAATGAGTAAAGCGGAGGAGGAGGAGTCGGACACGCCACGGATTAGTATAACGGGTGCTCATTCACCCCCATGGGTTAGTTTATAGGGATAGGGATATCGCGTGCCCTTTCTATACTACTCATCGCGCACTACTCATCGCGCATGTGCAGTCGATCCATTCTACTTTAGGGTGCAAGCCTGGCCCATGGAATCTCGGGTAACAAAATCCCCAGTTCTCTCGCCCCACCCTATCCCGTGCCACACCTATAGGGATAGG
>JAVTVY010042916.1:0-19422 GCA_036873755.1 Hanleya hanleyi | reverse complement strand
TAGTGCCTAACCGGGAAAAATAATTGCAACTTTAAATTTTGTAATCAAGCGTTGTCGTGAGCGGAGACAATTGAGTGTTGGTCTTTCCAATATTTCAATGGGTCTCCCTGGTGAGTTAAACGGATACCTGGATGCAATCTGCTGAAAGTGATCAATTAATGGCCCCGAGATATAAACTTGTTGTTACAAACCTTTTTCCTGCATTCCTCATGTTTTATGCGGTACTCAAAGAAGGTTGATCTACACATGGTGCAGGCGTATGTTGTTCAACAAGAGTGGCACGAACCTCTGTCGATGCGTAAAACGAGGGCTTGTGAGAGCTGTAATGTTACGAAGATAATAAAAAATCGTGAATAGTTTTCATGAAGCAATCGGCCATAAATGCAAGCTTCTAGCCCGTCATTCAATATTCAGCCCTCGTCCATTAAAGAATTCCCGCGTCCATACTCCAAGGACTTAATTCATTTTACACCAATGGGGCTTGTTCTATACCTATGTAAAAATATAACAAGATTTTATTAATCTACTTGTGGCAGGTGATATATGAAAACTGAGTGACTGACCAAATGCACAATGTGGCAGAATTTTTAAATATGGTGGCCACGTTCAATTAAGTATGTTTTTAGTGGCTATGTTCAATTAAGTATGTTTTCAGCTTGGATTTAAAGAGAGATGAAGAATTCATCACTTGTATCGTCGATGGCAGATAGTACATTCACATAGGCTAGTTTCCAACAGGAGAGAAGCGGTCAACAGTTTTCAATGATGCCATATCATATTGAATAATTACCGTTACCCAGTTGCAGCTAGTGCTTCTGCCCCGAGTTAAGACCAGCTCTTGGCTTTAGGTTCCTAACAAACGACTAAATTCACAAGCCTTAATAAAACATCATTCATACTTATATATGCTATTATTTTCTCCCAAAATCTACAAACCAAGTCCTTGGGACTTACAACAAATGTCATGGAGCTGGATCGCAGAATATACTAGTCCAAACCTCAGAGATTTCAATATCTGTGCGGTATTTGAATGATGAACTCCAACTTAGGTTACCATTGTCTCTTTTATGTTGGGTGCTTACATCTTATAGACATAATTACATTTGGCGTTCGTTCATGTTCATTTAGCATAGTCTTTGATAGTACAGTATTTAGTATTTGATATTTCATCTCTCGTGTTTAATGCTGGGAAGACAGAAGTTGTCTCTCTTTTGAATGCACTATTGGATAGAGTTATATGACCAATCTGTTTAAGGGTAATCGATGCTGGCTTAATCGGAGGAGGACATTGCCTCTTCCTAGTCCGTGTATCTTAGGCATCAGGAGACACATTACGCTGAAGGAGTATTTCGCACAAAGGGCTGTACGGACCAATAACATCATGCACGTACCATAATCTGCCAATGCCTTAGGAGACTACTCTTTTTGGTAGCATCAATAATGTAGTTAGCTTATTGATAAGCTTCTTACTGCTATTTCGCGTAGATGATGGAATAGTTGATTTGAAAGTACACGTGGAGAAAATTACTGCCCGTCTCAGACCAATGACCAAAAATATCACTCGCATCTTTCGTTTCACTTTATAAACATTGTAATGTTCAACAACTTAAGTTATCGACTGACAGATTGAAACAAAACTCGAGATTGAAAGAGATCGCTCTGCTAGATAATCTAAGCTTCCGACCATTATTAGCGTTTCTTGATTCGAACACGATGGTTTTCATTTCGATAACAAAGATTTTCTGAAATTTGCACAGATAGTTAATCCAACAAACAAATTACCAGACCTGTATCACTCAAGATATCTCGAGCAACGGCCGCCATCACGATTTACAACACCAAGATTTTGCAACTTTGACATTCTACTACCCCCGTATTAATTTAGAAGATCGACATTTCTGGGGCAATAACTTGCTCGGTGCCCAGAACTTACGTAACAAATATTTCGAAAATTGTTTTTTTAGAAATTATGTGTTTTGTTTTGATGTTAAAATTTTACTAGTTCTGGAATTATACCGCTTTCTCAAGCCGACATAATTGAAATACCCTGCAATAAGGCTGAACATATGTCCCTACGTGATCATCTGCTTGCACTAGGATCGCTGGTGAATGTGGATTACATATATATCAGTCGCATTTAATGAACAAATGTTTATTGTGTGCGTTGTTCGAGCCTCCGGTCATGTCGACTGTAAACAGGACTGTGCTAGATTGATGGTGTCCAAGCTCACATATTGTTCTTCAAATGGACACTCGAACAATCTGGTCTCAAGGGAAAACAACTGTCTAGTAAATTCTGATATTCAATTATCGATTCGAAATCGGACTTCCCACACCAAGACACGTTTGTTTCTTGTCAGGGATATACATATCTGGCTTATGGTGAAGTTCTTCGTTTTCCCCTCGCTATATCTCCAGCTTCTTCGTAAACCCGAATCAGGTAAGCCAACATTGTACTGGTTTTGATACAACAACATTGTTTGAATTATCGAGGGAATGACGGATTAAAAGTAGAGGTGATTCATGTCTTAAATATCATTGTTATTAACCATGAAAGTGTTTCGGCAACCATCTTGGAATGTCGCTGGCAAGGAATCTAACACCCTTCAAAAAATGTGAGGCATCTGTGTCTTCTTGTCCTCTGAATTGTGTGCTCTTGTCTTTTGGCATGTGTTCTCTAGCTTTTTGGCTTGTGTTCTCTTGTCGTTCGGCTTAGGTATTCACTTGTCTGTTCGCTTGCGTTATTCTAAACCACGCGCAACATGACGCCTATATTCTACCAACTTGCTAATGTAAGTTTTATGAGAACATAGAAATGTAGCATTGTCAATCAAATGTATTTCCATATCTACCGACATGTACGCACTCACTTCAGAACAGGGTCAGGCTTTCTAATCGTTCTCCAATCACATTGATGTCAGGCACAATGAGACGCATATCATTGACATGAGAACATTATTCATGATTCATACAAAGAGATAATTACAAGCGTCGGGTCCGTCATTCACAATTCAGCCGTCGTCCATTAAAGAATATCCGCATCCACAATCCAAAGACCTATTTCATATTCCATATAACAGCACTAGCACTAACTTCAAAAAGACAGTTTTAGTATACATAAACATAGGCTAGTTTCCTGCAATAGAGAAGCGGTCAACAGTTTTCATTGATGCCGGCAAGACATGATGTTCCAAAAATATCAAATCCGTATCGCTGATCAGTATTCTTTAATAATCCATATGATATTCGTTGTAAAGTCGTCATCTAGAGAATGATGTATCTCAGACAGGCTTTGATTGTGACTGTTAATAGGAGCACCATGAGGATCTTGCAGTACATGAAAAGTAAATCTTTCCTAGCTGTAAGAGACTTTACCATGGACTTGCTATAATTTCATGGTTTGAGGTCTCTCTCAGTGGCATCAAGTCCTCGTCTGAGTGACATCAATATTTTATCTAGCTGATACAAAATAAGCTTTGTCAGGTTTGTCAGTTGATCTTCGATATATACGACGCTTTGAAATGTCTACAGTTGAAACGAATTATAAGAGTAAATGTGTGCCCGTCTTTGTCCGAAAAAGTACCTCATGCACGTTAGAAATTAAGTCTTTGTTCATGGAGGATGAATTCTGCCCCCAGTGATCTTTTAGAAAGAGTGACCTGATCGATGGGTATCAATACATTTGAATGGACAACGTTGTCCAAGCTCTGATATAAACTGATTGCTCTCTAACAACATATTTCTCTGAAGCACATTGCGGCGGAATGTTCTTCAGACAAAAACACAGTGCGCATTTTAATGAAAAATTATTCCGAGCTCTTATCCTTGTCAAATCAGAAACGGATGCTGGCTAAGCGAAATACATTAATCCTACAACAGGCAGGTGTCTCCGGACAACGCGGCGAATCTATTGGCGGCAATTATTTGGTCTCCCGTCGTTTCGAAGAACGACTCGGGCACGTTGAACTGTCCTGGGAATGGGATCGCCTATATGACCGTTAATCTTCATTATAGGTTTGCCAAATGCGTACAGCTAAATGTGTGTTACGGGGCGAATGCTTGTAATAGTCAATTGTTTTACAAGTGGTGAAGGGACCTTTATGTTTGGAAAGGAGTAATCCATAAGATATAACGGTCCTGACCATTTTTCTCACAGAACCGAGCGTGCATCAATGCTGGACTCGGCCAGTAATATTGGGTTCTTTCATCTATAAATCGTGAATTTCCCAATAGGTTGGTGAAACCAATTTCCCGAAAGTCCGAAAGTATTCGCAACCGAAATAATTATTTTCATTAGATTATTATAAGTGTACCGGTTATAACCGTAGCATATTACTTTTAATATCAACTATTCGGGGTTGGTACATGTTCGTTATTTCCCCAGTTATTACTAGGAAACCCAAATGATTCATGGATAACACGGACATTTTTATATTAATTCGTCCTCCAAAATGGGTCGAATGTCGTTTTTCACGAATAAACATGCTGAAAGAGAATATTACTGGGCATGAAACAAGCACGAGCATGTTGAGTGTATATCTAAGTTTTATTTTATATCAACATGGATTTGGAAGCTTAGCGCGTGCAACTATTATTTTGTATCCGTACTGCTGATTGGAACTTCAATTGGAGATGACTGATGACTGCGACTGGAGATGTACCAATCTGACGTCTATGTTTACACTGAAGAGCATATCATCTATCAGGTGATCCTGAAATACAATGTCAGCTTATTAGGTCGACCTGCCTACACAGTGGCTTGTGATATCCACATAAGTATAAATTAATGATATTTAGACAGTGATTTGTCATCCTGGGATTGATGTTCGTCTGTACGCTCGAAATAACCTGACACAGTGACCCGTAGGTTTTGTCTGATAACCTGTAGATAATAAACTTCTGCATCTCTAAAATTTAACCAGTTTTCATATCCGATTTGTGCTAATGACCAAAGGGAGCGTGAATATTGTTTGGTCTATCTGGAGAGTACCACCCCCGACAGAGGCTTTATCTGCAGTTCGCGCACGTGACATCGGGACCAGAATTTGCTCATTCGCTAATAGAGGTGTATGGGTTACACTAAGTACTGATATTATTGTATATTGATACAGATGACCGAACGATGAAACTTCGGGACGGTCTAACGTCAAACCAATAGTCTCTAGATACAAATATTGTGTAGTCCTGAATGGATCATGTTACCCTGTTGTGGGAAACTTTGGATACATGATATGAGTTTGTCTGGCGACAATTTGCATAGATTTGAATTATATACCCGTTCCAAATCCCTTGCCATAAAAGAAAGATGATATATACCATGGGGATGGAAGGTGTATGTCAGAGTGATTGGCCCTGTTCCTCGGTGAAAGTAGTGATAACTAAAGAGATTATATTGATTTACAGAGGTATGTTACTATAAAAATTCGCCTTGATAAAAATTTGGAATAATGCATGACCTACTGACATGTATCATGGTAAAATTTTATTTTTTTAAGGTGGGTTCAATCGCAGATAAATCTCTCCGGGATTCTTAGAAGACAACGTGCAGTTTATTTTTATATAATCCCACTGGAGATTTCTAGATTATTTTTTGGCGTTTTCGAAGGAAGAAACAATAAGTTTCTCAAAATGCGGACGTGCTCCGTGGAGATAAGCTTCACTATCTTAATAGTTCTCGGCCCGTCATTGTAGGGTTTTCTGATCAGCTATGCCTTGCCAAAGTAGGACATTTGTCTGATCGTTGGAGGTGTAAAACAGCCGCAGATAAGACGCATAAACTGTCTTACCCGGACGGCAGAGAACATTGAGGAACGACTAAGTGGTGATCACTCCTGAAAATGAAGTTGACCTGGGAAGCACGTCTTTCCTATGGTAAATCTTAATTTATGGGAATTCTGATTTACTCTAGAACTATTGGAAACCACTCAAGTTATCGTGGAGTTCGATTCTCTATATAACTGTGTACACATGATCAGGTCATCGTGAGGTGTCTTCCGGTTTAAAGAGACACTTTTCAGTATTACTGGGGTTAACGAGAAGGATAAACCCAGAATGATATTGGACACGTCAAATTCCCGTCCCAGTACACAGCTCTGATGTCTACTAAAACAAACGAAATTCTCTTAAAGGACAATTGTCCTCAGAGAATATAGCTTTAATCCGGGTTGATTCAAGCCATTAGACGGTCATATCCTTTGTCCATCCCTACTCAAGACAACCTTACCCTGAAGCAACGGTTCATATTAAGCTGTGTTCATGGTATTTCTCGGATAAATCCACCAACTGACTGGATTTATGGTGTTAGGGAAGAAGCCATAATACAGAATAACATCAATTTGTAACAGTCAGAATGATGGCATTGTTAAGATGTGCTGATATTTTTAAAGGACTACTGAAACCCACTGACCTCGATGTAAGAAACTATGGTCTTTCTCTTCACAACATCCACAATAGAACGGACCTTAATAACAACTGTTTTTGTTTTACCTATGCTATCTATATCAATGCAACGCGTGTTCAGTTCAATAATAGTAGACATTGTCGACAATTAAAGATTAATATGAATATGACCTGAATGGGTCGGATTCTACAACAAGATGATGAGAAGCTAGATTATTTCGCGAAGTAATATTTAAATGTCTGTCCTCATAAAGTTGAATAATGCCCTTGCACTTTGAATTCAGTCGTATTCTGGAACTGTTCATTTATCATGAGTGTGTTTCCTGTTGTTTTGATAACAGATTTTTATATTTCCTCTAAGGAAATCATATTTTGAGTTTGATCCGAGAGGCAATGTGTGTATTCTTTTAAGACCTTTAGAAACAAATATATGGAGCTCCTACCGCCTGGGAATATACTTATGGAATATTTTCTTGCAAATCCAATGTTCTTTCATATGAAAAATACTGTACGAAATAGGGGTTTCAGTATTAGGAATGACTGATGGTGTTATTCCGTTTATTGCAGATAGATGAGTCAATGCTGACTAGGATACACTGAATCTGTCGAGGTGAGTGACCCATCCTGGCATAGTTTATTTCGAACACATCACCTCTTGAAGTTGTCTATTGATGAAATGCGAAGTCCTTATTGTTATCGAACCTGCCGGGATGGCTTGAGGTACAATATAAGAATTGATGATCAGCCAGTACAAATGAGAAAGCATAGTGATTACGGATTTACGTTTAAATCTTGATTGTTTTGCAATTTTAGAACGGGTTAATTAGTGTTGCAAGGAAAACCTCCTAATAGTAATATTTTTCTTTCTACCAGATTGTTTACACTTCGGTTTGCCGACACAACTACACAAACGCAAAAGAAACTTCACAGCATTTCTGAATGCGACACAAAGAGGAATTCCACTGATTTTAGCTTAACATCTCTGATCCAATGACATTACTTATATATATACATGTGTCGGCACGATATGTGTTTGCCCTGTAACTGCTTTTCTCGTGTATACCTGTCCGATCATCTAGAAGGATTATAATGGATAAAATACAAGCGTCTAGTCTGTCTTTCAATGTTCAGCCGTCGTGCATTACACAAATTTCGTGTCCATAATCCAGAGACATATTCCATATAACAGTATTAGCATTAGCACCAAATTAATACACGACGACAGCAACCATATATACATAAACAAAGACTAGTTTCCTCCAAGAGAGAAGCGGTCAACAGTTTTCATTAATGCCGGCAAGACATCATGATTATCCAAAAATATCAAATCCGTATCGCTGACCAGTATTCTTAATCCGTGTGATTTTCGTTTTAAAGTGGTTATCTGTCGTTAGGAACAGCTTATCTATTAAGTTTTGTTTATTGTGTATTAAGAATCAAAATGTCATCAACATTAAAAATGTCACTATTTTTATACGCCCGCCAAAAGGCGGACGTATTATGTGATGACGGTTTCCGTCCGTGTGTCCGTCTGTCCGTCGGGGCGTCTGTCCGTCCGTCGTGTCCGGTCTATATCTGGGACAGTTTTCTATCTACAGTTCTAATTTTTGGTGAGTGGATACCCTATGGGGAGACGATGTGTCGCGTACCAAAATGAAGGTCAAGGTCAGAGGTCAAAGGTCACTGGCCTAAAAAACAGGAAATCACTGAAGTGTTCGTGTCCGGTTTATATCTGTGAACGTTTTCTATCCACAGTTGCAATTTTTTTTTGAGTGGATACTCTAGGTAGAGACGATGTGTCGCTTACCAAAATTCAGGTCGTGGTCGGAGGTCAAAGGTCACTGTTGCCTAAAATCAGGAAATCATTGATCGTTGACAGTTTTCTATCTACAGTTCTAATTTTTGGTGAGTGGATGACCTAGGGGGGAACGATATGTTGCATACCAAATGTAGGTCAGAGGTCAAAGGTCAGTGTGATCGAAAAATCAGGAAATCATTAAAAATTTCTAATTTTTTGTGAGTGGATTCAATAGAGGGAAATGAAGTGTCGCACACCAACATATAGGTCAAGGTCAAAGGTCACCGTGTCCCCAAAATCAGGAAATTATTAAAAATAACATTTTTTTATATCAGTAGATACATTAGGGGGACACGATGTGTCACGAATTAAAATGTAGGTCAAGGTCAAAGGTCAAGGTCACTGTGACCCCAAAATCGTGAAATTGTTAAAAATCATAAAATCGTGATTTTTTTAGTCCGTTGAGAAATTACGGGGAGTCGTTTTGTCATGTACCAAAATTTAGATCCAGGTCAATAATCAAGGTCACTGTGACCCCAGAATCAAGGTCAAAGGTCAGTGTGACCTAAAAATCAGGAAATCATCAAAAGATTACTATTTTTTGTGAGTGGATTCAATAGGGGAAATGAAGTGTCGCACACCAAAAATTAGGTCAAGGTCAAAGGTCAAGGTCACTGACCCCAAAATCGTGAAATTGTTAAAAATCATGATTTTTGTGTCCATTGAAAAATTACGGGGACACGGTTTGTCATGTACCAAAATTTAGATCAAGGTCAATAGTCAAGGTCACTAGGACTGCGGAATCAAGAAATCTTTAAAAATTATTTTTTTGTGCCAGTAAATACATTAGGGGGACATGATGTGTTTTTTTGGTGTCTACTGATACATTGACGGAAGACGATGTGTCGTGTACCAAAATTTAGGTCAAGGTCAAAGGTCAAGGTCACTGTGACCCCAAAATCAGGAAATCATTCAAAGTAACTTTTTTTCTGCCAGTTTATACATTAGAGGGACATGGTGTGTTGCATATCAAAATGTGGGTCCAAGGTCAAGGTCACTGTGACCCCAAAATCAAGAAATCATTAAAAGTCACATTTTCATATGCCTGTCAAAGACGAGGTCGTGTAATGCGATGTTGGGATCTGTCTATTCATCCAATAACATTTGTTGTCCATGCAATATGTCTAGTTTCAAGGTATGAATTGTTACCAAATTTTGGGATACCTTACTCGCATGGCAAAGAGGAGCCATACATTTTGAGATCAATTTGTCAAAGGTCAAGGTCACAGTCTTCCCAAAACTGAATCAGTTTTAGCTGACTATATGTGTTAGGTTGGAATATTCAGAGTTCTCTCCCCTACATGTATATGGCAGTTATCCTGTGGAGTTTTCTCCCATGTTTGAAACAGCTGCATTTAGTTAAACTGTTGTGAAATAAAAACCATAAATTTACTAATTTATGAGTTTCATACCTGTTTATTAACTCAAGAACAAAGGTTTACTTCATCACTTTCTTCTTCTTTCATGAAAAATTATCTCGACTGAAAGGAAACTACTATTTTCTTGTGATTGACTATTGTCGATTTCAGTGTGGGATATGTGAGCTCTCGGCTCTTGCTTCAAGGTCAACTAGTTAACAAGAGTTGAGCTCATTTTAATTTATCATTCAATAGAAGATGTGATATATGTTACATTCTCAGGCACAAAATTGTAGACCTTTCTCTGGACTGCTAGTTATCAATTGCAATCAAGGCTATTAAACAACCTTGAAATTTGGACCAATGTAATTCCAGATATACGGGCGTATATTGAAGCCCCTTGGGCTCTTGTTTTATATTGCTTCTTGACGCGGATAGATCCTTTCACGAGCCACCACTAGATCAGTTCTTCCTTTTGAAGAGTTTGCTTGCTGGAAAGCACACTACAGATTTATTCGCAATATAAAACACTTGTTCGAATTGTTCGATTGTTGCAACCTAGTTAATTCACACATAGTTATAATGTATTCTTTATTGGCTTTTGCTGTATTGGATATGGTGTTCCTCTTCACTGTCAGAATGTGGTTCACAGCTTGTGGTTTTATCTACAATGATGTCCAGAACAAATCGGATGTCATGACTGATAAATTTCGATATATGAATACGTTTTATGGTGTAAATCTACACAGTTTGTATTCATGAATATCCCAGCGGCTGTGTCCTCGCAGTTATCACTACATTTGTACTGAACGCTATGATGTCTATCAATGTAACTGGGTCATCTCGTTAACAGCTGTCGTGACGTCCATTACAGTAGGTGGATCTAACAGACGTGAAACTAAAACATTTTTCCTTCTTAAGTAGATTAAATGTTGCCCCACCGGGTGGATTGCTGTATACTATCGTAAACAATTTTCTTAAGCCATTATCAAATCAGGCTCATTGATTACTTCATTGGCTCCACGTTAGTATCGAATAGTGCATTAATTGCATTTAGGATAGAAACTGAATCTTCACGTGTAACGTTCTGCGACTGCGCTACTACCGTTTTTCGTGTTATTCCCTATACCGGGGAAAATAATTGTGAGTTTTACTTGTGTAATATGGCAATACGATGTCATTAGCAGAACAATATTGAGTATGGGTTATGCCAATATTTCAATGAATGTCTCTTATGTGTTAAATGATCCCTTGGTGCAGTCTTCTGAATGTGATTGTCCCGGGGTGTAATTTGTTTTCTCCAAACAGGTTGTTATCATGCTCTGAGCAAGAGTGACAAGAAACTATGTGGATGCATAAAAAAGCACAACAAGGGCTAGAGAGATATCTAATGTTACGAAGATGTAGCATATCGTGATTAATTCCCATAAAGCAAACGTGCTCAGATCATTTGACTGGGTAAAGTTACCCAAAGGGCAGCTGCGGTTACTCTTTCAAGTTGCGAATAACTCTTGACATACTCCGTATCCGTGATATTATCATCTATCACTGTTTGCCGTTCATTTAGGTTAACATGAGATTTAACTACGGACGGGGGTGGGGGTGGGGGGTATAAAGATATTCTTCTGTTCATTTGCATCACTTTCGAGTTCAAACTAGCTATTGCCCACTGACTCTTGGCGTATCCTGATAACCAAAGATCATGACGAAAATCGAGGTGGTGTATTCAAATTAGTATCATCTCCCACAATTGCCAAACTCTGCAACCACGAAGGATCCCTCTGTTCTGATCCCTCTGTTCACGGGATATTTCATCTTTTGGGTAGGCCATCGGCAAAATTCCTCATCCGTGCGAGATTTTCATATGTTGGCGTGTACTAGTCCGAAACATATAGCATGGTATATAGTATTGATAAACGACGGCGATTCCAATAGGGGTTGTCACGTTGACTCAATGCGGTAGACTGTCAAATTTTGGCGATATGACGATCGCGCTTATTTCCTTTTCATATACACGGTAGTCCACATTAACACGGTCATTGCTCTCGAGAAAACGATGGCAATACATCTGTCTCACTTGATGCATGGAGTTTCCTCTTCATCAGACTCTGTTTGAAATCCGAGTAAGGGCAATGGCTATCGTAGGCCTTCAGCATCAATGGTATATATGTGTGCGAAATATCTGGATTATCAGCCCCAATTTAATGTGACATTTCGTCTCCCACGGGGTGCCCGAATTTCATTTACACTAGGTAAACGTACACAACCGATCTGTCCGAGGGCAATGGATGTACTCGTGCTTCGAGACGCTGTGATACTTTCGTTCGCATAGATAATGTATTCAGCTGATCAACAGATAGGATCCCTACAGCTATTTCGCATAATTGATGGCATCTTTGATAGATTTGTCAGTATACGAAGAAACGAATAATACACTGCCAAACAGTCTCAGTCTTAGACCAACAGATTAAAGGTATCACTTCAGAACACAGGGATGATCAGTAATTTTCAATGACCTTTGCTGAACAATATGACTTGAGGTGCCGATGAAAATCGTATGATCTTTGACCATATGTTCTTGTAGAGCAGACCATTGATGGCATATTCCCCTTGCCATGATTGGTACCTACTAGACTATTACAAAAGCCGGATTGAGCCTGCATGTATAGATGCGTTGCAATAGCCTACGACTGTCTGATATTGAGTGTCCCATATGGAAATGACGGCAACATTTCTTCTCTGATTCCCCAAAGACTGGATCACAGATATGGAAGTCCATATATCCAAATTATCAGAAACCCACCGAAAACCCATCGAACCGAAAATCTGTGTTTTCTAACAGAGAACTGAATTACTCAAATAGAAAGTGACCGTTTTCAGATTGATAACTGTTATATTAGGTCGAAAAACTAGGTTATTGGGCAATAAATTGTGGTGATTTCGATATCCGGGTAATATGACTATCGCGCCAGTTTTGTAAGAGTGGACTCAAATGTGTACGATGTTCTGATAGGAGAAAAACACGAGTTTCATAGTTTGGCTTCTGTTACTCGTCTTTCACTTTATTGCTCTGATCAACTTGTGTATTTTAACCCGTCCAACATGATGCATATGTTCAGTAAAGTTGCAAAGGTACAACTTGCGAGAACATTGAGATGTAGGGATGTCATTCGATATACTTGTCCTTTTCCATCGGTGTTTTCAGGAAATACTCCGTACATGTTCACGCTCTCGTCGGGACAGGATCAGCTTTTCTAACCCTTCTCCAATTACCTTTATCTCAGACAAGAGGCGCATTACATTGATGTGAGGACATTATACATAATTCATAGATAGAGATAAATCTTTCCTAGCTGTACGGGAGTATACCATCGACTTGTTATCTGTTCATGTATTTGTGGACTCGGGACATCAATAGTGCATCTAGCTGATGCACAGATATACTTTCTCCAGCTATTTCACATCAACGGTGGAATCTTGGATATATATGGCAGTTCCTAATGTCTTTGAACGAGATGAATTAATCGACTGAAATGTCTGCCTGTCTCATACCGTAGACAGAGTGTACCACTTACACGTTGGTCAGTTTGTCTTGCAACATCTATATTTGTGTCTGCAGTCATCGATGTTTTAGAAAGAGTGACCCTGTATGAACAACCTGATTCAAAGCTGTGATATAGGGTGAATTCTATTTGACACGATGTCTTCCTGTAGGACATTACAAAAATATGGTTATTAGGCATTACCCAGTGTGCATGCAGAGGAATTCGTATTCTTTTCCTTTCCCATCCGGATCTGAAAGATGCGCGAGCGATTGATTGATTGATTATATGACAGACGTGTGTGTCAAGACATCGTCTCTTGTCGTTTAAAGAATGACTTTTTGACGTTGGACCATCCCTGGGATTGACTCACCCACATGGCTCTTAATCTTAATTATTGTATTGCTTGAGGAACACGTGTTTAATAACGACCCTACAGCTGAACAGCTCTCATGGGACGAATGTTCGAAATTGATTAGCAAGAGGTTTACAGGGACCTCTATAACACACGTTTGAACACGAGGAAATTACTTTAATCGTTCGCCACAAAAGTTACTGCGAATGCTAAACTTTCCCAATGAGGTTGGGTTATCACTAATCCATAACACGTGATTCATATATAGGTTCGTCAATCCAATTTCTCGAAAGTCTGAAAGGTTTTCGCAACCACAATAAATATTTTCATCAGAGAATAATAAGCATGATAAGCAATCGTATTCGTTTTCATCAACCTTTCCTGACAACCATTTCCCGAAAGCTGGTAAACCCAGCGTCTCCATGGATAACACCGACATTATCCTGTTTCTTCATCGATTGAAAACAGAGAAAATGTCGAGGTCCATATGAAACCTAGGAAAATTTGCACGGCTAAACATTCGGAAAGAGGATAATAATGGGCATGAACCTAGTCGTGTTTTATTTCATAACTACATGGTAATTGCAAGCTTGTAGCGTGCAAGCATTGGTGAGTGTTTCTGTTGACTGCCTACTGAGTGTCATACGCCTATATTTGCACTTACGATCTGATGGGATCGATACACTGGCTTGGATAGTTACCCATACCAGTTCTGGATATAAATAGATTAAGGGGTTTCCTCTAAATAAGTCAGTGAACGCCAGCTGACTACGCCAATCCGCTGCGAGTTACGAGATGTGACAGGTTTGAATTTCATCGCGGGTCAAACTGCTCTGATGTCGAGCTGAAATCGACATCGGAATTCAAAGAATAACCGCAGGCTTGGGATACCGACAATGCTACTTCAAGACAAGCGCGGGGGATGGATTGTACGAGATTATATAATAGAGGCATCGACTCAAGAACTCAATCGATTCACTGAAAATGATAAACCCTCTGTGAGGATTCAGGATTTACCTGGACTTGTGAAGATGATATTTACATAGAAGAAAAAAAACTATCAGCAGACTAGGTCAGCCTACCTACACAGTGGCTTATGATAACCGCATAAGTATGAATTAGTGATATTTTGAGAGTAATTTGTCATCCCGGGATTGATGCTGATCCCTCCGCTCGAAATAACGTAAACTTAACTGACACAGTGCCCCGTAGGTTTTGTCTGATAATTTGAAGGCAACTAACTATTACAACTTCGTATTCGCCCAGACCAATTTGTGCTAATGACCAGAGGGAACCCGAATATTGATTGGTATGTCTGGAGAGGTCCAGACCCGACAGAGTCTCTCTCTGCAGTCCGCGCACGTGGCATCGGGACCATGTAGTTGTTGTCCATTCTATAAAGTGCCGCTGTGCGGGATGCATTAAAGACCAGCGTCAATTAGACATTGATTTAGATGAATTAAGATTGCGAACACCGTCACCGTCACGGGGCGGTCTACCGTTAATCCAACAGGGTATCTAGATACAGATACTTTTCTCTTCTGAACAAATTGTGTTACCCTATTGAGGGTTACTTTGAATACTCGATAGGAGTTTGTCGGTGGCAATTTGCATCGCTTTGAATTACATGCACTTTCTGATCCCGTCTTCATGAAGGAAAGATGGGGATGGCAGATGTATATCATGGTGTCCGTAGCAAGCATTACGAACAATTACTTTGGCCGCAAAGTTGTAATAACAAACAACAGATGCAGTTGACAAATACCGATATGATGCTATGAAAATCCGCCATGGTGAGAAGATTACATGGTCTAATGACGACATTATGTAATGACGGATTATGGAAAGTGGGCCGTAGAAATAAAAATCATCAAAATATATATGATATATATGATTCACTGTTCTTTTGTAATACACAACGAAGCTGCTGTCCAATAGGCAACCTTTGATCACAATGCATTCTGTTCCTTGTGTGGAATCATTTCCCACAGAGAGTATGTTTTGTAACTGCTCAGTATTGTTTTTCAAGAAACTTTTTTTTTATCCTCCATTGTGGATGTGTAAAACAGTCGTCGATAAAACAAACTAACTGCCCTACCCGAACGACAGAGAACATTGGGGATCTGCATAGAGGTGGTTACTCCTGCCTAAGAGAAAAATTATGTTGATTTGGGTAACATGTCTTTCGTGGCTAAAATCCTAATTTCTGGAGTACAATGGTAGACGAGTAACAGGATCTTGGAATCTTGATTTGCTGTACAGCGGTTTATACATCTGGTCATCGTTGTGTGGCTTCCCATTTCAATAGAGACATGGCAATAATAGCCATACTGATACCGGACAAGTCCATTTCCCTCCCCTGCCCACCGAGCTTTAATATCTACTAACACGAGCGGAATTCTCTCAAGGGTCAATTGAACACGGGGATTGGACCGTTAATTTGGATTAATTCTAGTCATTAGACGGCCATGTTCATTCCTGATCAAGACAAGTTTTTTCTGATCCAAAAGTTCAAGTTTAACCACGATTGTTGTGTATTTCTCAGATATTTTGATATATCAGCCGCAACTTGTGAAGGTGTGAGACAATGGCGTTCAATTTTTATTTGATCAAGATCACAATAAGAGCACACATCAAATTTCCAACAGACAGAACTAAGGCGTAATCAGGACCCGCTTATTCTAATGAACATTGAGCTCTATTTAAGAAAATATTGGTTTATTTTGATTCGACAGTCAAAATAAAACTGAATTTTTTTAGAGCTGCTTTATTTAACGTCTGGACCAATGCGTCTGTCGAACAGTTTGTTGGCGTTGAAATACGTATCATGCTGTAATAACGTAAGCCATCAGTAAATTGATATATTGAAGCACTATTCGTGGTTTGCGTCAGGTACAAGATGAAGATGTATGGTCAGCCAGTACAAATATACTGCTGATGATAGCAGTACCGGTGTATGTGAAATGCGGTAGGATAGTCACTCGTTAACATGCATAGAGAACAGAATAACTTCCACCTGTCACCAAGATAATACCTTACACCTACAATTAGAATTTTGACTATACTACCTGCATCAATGAAGTGCTGGATGGGTCATCGAATGACCTCAGTCGTGCATAAATTAATTAAACCAACATGTCCAATTGTTATGTGGCTTAAAAATGCCGCATGAACAGTATCTATGCAATAAATTTTTAATGACCTTCATCACAACGGAGGATACCGCCGAGATCCAACTTCACGAAGATGATAATATGTTCCAGATTGAATTGGTTGATTTCAATATTTAAATTAATTTTTGCAAATATTTTTGCTTTGCGGAGAAAACCAAATATTATCAAGTCTAAATGCGTGGAGTGGCAGGTACAGGGAAAATGGACAACTTGTCAAAATATTCATATTACGCGGAATTTGAGATAGCTCAATTTGACCCTCATTTATGACCCTCATTCATCTACTTATGTTCAAAAGGATCAATGTGCCTATGTTTATGTATACTTTTTATTACCCCTCAGGCAAATTTTGCCCGAAGGGTATTGTCGTCGTCAGCGTCGTCTGTCCGTCTGTCTGTCTGTCTGTCCATCTTTCTTGTGAACACGATATCTCAAGAAGAATTATAGCCAGGCATTGTGAATTGATACCACATATGTATTGGGTGAAGGGTCAGAAGCCTATTAAAAATGACTGACCTTGACCTATTTTATCAAGGTCAAATTCTAGTATTTGCTATATTTTTTGAAGAATTGAAGCTAGGGTCTCCAAATTCATATTATATATGCAACTCGTGATTGACTAGAAGTCTATCCCAGTTTACTGACCTTGACCTATTTTTTCAAGGTCATATACGGTTTATTATGGTCTAACATGAAGAAATATATCCAGGGTTTCAAAATTGATACTATGTATACACCTGGTGAAGGACCAGAGGTGTACTGAAGATGACTGACCTTGACCTATTTTATCAAGGTCACATTTAAGTATTTGCTATATTTTTGGAAGGATTGAAGCTGGGGTCTCCAAATTCATATTACTCATGCAACTCGTGACGGACTAGACGCCTATCCCAGTTGACTGACCTTGACCTATTTTTTATAGGTCATATACTGTTTATTATGGTCTAACATGAAGAATATAGCTATGCTTTTCAAATTAATACCATGTGTACATCTGGTGATGCTCCAAAGGTATGCTGAAGATGGCTGACCTTGACCTATTTTATCCTTGACTTATTTTATCCAAGTCAGATTCCATTTAGTACAATATTCTATGAAAGATTATATCTACATTGTACAAATTTATATCACTTATGGCTGGACCTGAAGACTAATGAAGAATATCACTGACCTTGACCTATTTTTAAAAGGTCAAATTCTATATGTTAAGTTGAAGATCTCCAAATTCATGTTCCCTATGCGATTAGAATTGACTTGAAATTTTTTGAAGATGACTGACCTTGATCTATATTTCCAAGATAAAATTACTTGATTGGATTATAAGCTTTTTAAAAGAGTATATGTAGAGCTAAGAATTCGGACATGCTCTACCAGAACCTCCGGCCTTGGCAAAAGCTGAACTACAGTCAACCCTACCAGATCCCATTTTTACCCCTCGGTCAATTTTGGCCATGGGGTATTGTCGTCGTCTTGTACGTCCGTACGTCTGTACAAGAGCGAGATAGCGGGAAAACGGTTCCACTGATGAATTCCAAATTTGGTATGCTTATTTACCTAGTCAAGGACCAGAAGCCTATTTAATTGGGACCTGATTGGGTGAAAACCTTGGCGGCCATCTTTAATTTTATGCGAAATGGATAATGATCCATATCTCGGAAACTATTCAACTGTTCAATACGAAAGTTGGTATACATAATCGATATATCAAGCAACTTTCAATGGATTACCAAACCGGCTTTCTGATTAGCTGGAAATCCTGGAGGTCATCTTTAATTTATGCGAAATCGATAATGATACATATCTCTGTTACCATTCAGTTGTTTTATATGAAAGTTGGTATACATCATCGATACATCCAGATACTTTGAATCGGGACATGATTGACCGAAAATTTTGGCGGCCATCTTTAATTTATGCAGAATCTTTAATGATGTATATCTCTGATCCAATTTAAGTGTTCTATACCAAACTTGGTATACAGCATCGATGTATCAACTGACTTGCAATGAATAACCACATCAGTTCCTCTGAGTGGGGAGAAGGATGGGCGGCCATCTTTAATTGATGCAAAATCATTAATGATCTCGTTCTCTGATACCGTTCAAGTGCACGATGTAAAATTTGGTATACATCATCGATGCATCAAGCGACTTACGACAAATGACAGTTCTGGTTTCTCTGATTGGGCGGAAACCTTGGTGGCCATCTTTAATTTATGCAAAATCTTGAATGATGTATATCTCTGATACCATTTCAGTGTTCTATACGAAACTTGGTAAACAGTATCAAGAGACTTTCAATGAATAACCACATCAGTTCCTCTGAGTGGCGGGAAGGAAGGGCGGCCATCTTTAATTTATGCGAAATCATTAATGATCTCTATCTCTGATACCGTTCAAATGCTCGATGTAAAATTTGGTATACATCATTAATGCATCGAGAAATTTAATGAATACCGGTTTCTCGGATTGGACGGAAATCTTAGGGGTCATTTCTAATTGCAAAATTTTTGATAATCTGTATATTTGTGACTTGACTGCTTGGTGTTCCTGACATCTTGGTTCAAATTGAATACATTATGAATGTACCCAGAGCCGAGGGGTTTTTTGATGCGCAGCTTCGTATTGTTATCTAGTTCTAAAAATACACTGATGATGTTATACAATGCATGATTGCTGGGTGTAGACAATAACTGATAGCCGAGGGGTATTGAAGCCCATGGGCTATTTTTTATTTT
>JAVTVY010042915.1:0-18059 GCA_036873755.1 Hanleya hanleyi | reverse complement strand
CGCCATTGGCCCATGATCCGGCACTGTTTCTACCGTCATCGCCCTATTCAAGATGTCTACAATTTCCGACTGACTGACCTCACCTGACTACGCAACTACGTGGAAGCCATCTTCAATGACCAAGCTACGTCCTTCAAATTAAATCTGGCGTTTGGCTATGTGCTGCAGCATAAGGACACAGACCAAGCCCGATATTTTTACCCGAGCAGTAACATCAAGGTATTTGACCAACCGTTTACCATCATTAACCGGGCGTCGCTAGAGACGATGCTGGAGAAACTGGACACCGTGGATCCCTTGGAATGGACCCAACAACAACGCCCCAACACCAAGTGGACAGTGGAGAGTGTGACCAATGTTACGTTTTTCGTTACCAAGCTGACCGACCACCCCCATCGGCTGAATGCGTCACTCATGCACTGATGAATACCATAACATGCCGTACATCCTCTATATGTCTACATGTTGGTCGTTGACGTTACGGAGGTGACCGAAGAGACACGGAGATTACCGAAGATGTCACGGCTCGGCCCTCGACTTGGGGATAGTTGAACTGAGCGTGCTAAAAATAGATCACCAGCTAGCGTGCTATAAAAGGGAGGCGGCCTGGCCGTTTCATCAGACAATCTGTCAACCACCAAGATGTCCACTTGCACAACTTGCCAGAAGATGTTTACTCGTCTAGATAAGTTACGACGCCACGAGGCCTCCACCCACAACGATGCCCGGTATCCTTGTATAATCTGCGCACGGTCATTCAATCGGAAGGATAATTTACTGCGCCATGAGAGGGTACTCCACGCGGGTGCGACAGTACTATGTAATGATTGTGGTCGACTCTTCAAACGAGTAGGTCAGTTAGTCGGACCCAGTCGGTTTAGACGGCACCAACGTTTGAGGCATGCCCCGTCTCTACGGTTTGGGCGACAACTTTCCACTAAAGAGGAGCCGCGGAAGGTCAGACCCAGTGAAGATGAACCCGGAGAGACGAACGCCACTGGTGATGTGATGACGCAGAGCCTGCCTATACCCACGGTCCAGGAGGGCCTGGATATCCAGCCGGACCCCTCCGTTACGGTTTCGAGTCATACGCCTGACAACATCGAACATTTTCTGGACGAGCCCATAAATGTTCCTAGCGGTCTCTTACAGGACGCCCAGCCAGTGAGTGACATTTATCGGCGTCACTGGTCCATGATACGGCACTGTTTCTACCGTCATCGCCCTATTCAAGATATCTACAATTTCCGACTGACCGACCTCGCCCGTCTACGCAGCTACATGGAAGCCATCTTCAAAGACCAAGCTACGTCCTTCAAATTGAATCTGGCGTTTGGTTATGTGCTGCGGCATAAGGAGACAGACCAAGTCCGATACTTTTACCCGAGCAGTAACATCCGGGTATTTGACCAACCGTTTATCATCATTAACCGAGTGTCGCTAAAGACGATGCTGGAGAAACTGGACACCGTGGATCCCTTGAAATGGGCCCAACAACAACGCCCCAACACCAAGTGGACAGTGGAGAGGGTGACCAATGTTACGTTCTTCGTGACCAAACTACGGAATATTGCTATCGGGTGAATGTATTCACCCATGCACTGATAGATACTCAGAATGCACAAACATGTATCTGAGGATATGTTGCCTCAACGGTATCCTGACCTGCCCGACGATGATTAGAATAAACGGTTCAGATGGCACTTTCTGAAATGGAGACTTCTGATTGGACAAGAATACATCTAACGGACAGGAACGAATATGAAACATGCAAATGGTGGCCTCCGATTGGATAAGAATCTTCTTGAATTGTAAATATACCCAACGCGGCTCCCCCAGCGTGGGTATGATGTAACATTGGGGAGAATAAACTATATGAAAAAAACTTCTTGTTGTTGTTGTTCTCTCGTGTGTCATCCTTGTTGTTGTTGCTGTTGTTGTGTTCTCTCCGGTCTATATCATGGCGTTATGTTAGAGTGTTAAGGTGTAACGACGAGCGTTGACGGGCATCACTGCATTTCGAAGAATTAGTGACAATTCCATGGAATATCAGAGCTTCTGATCTATTTCACCAGGGCGTTGAAGCATTAAGAATGGTGTTGGTGGGCGTTGCTACAAGATGACACCTCACACGGTCCATTTGGACCACGGATGGTCCATCTCTACACCAAATACCTCCTTTCACTGCCCCAAAATGCTCACTTTCGCTACTACTCCTACTGATGACGTCACCAATGACGTCACAGATGACGCGAACATACCTCAAATCGGAATGTACACCCCGAGAGCTACAAAATGACACCTCACACGACGCATTCGGACTAGGGATGGTGCATCTCTACACCAAACTCACCCTCACGCACCCACAAAATGTCCACTTTCGCTACTACTCGTACCGATGACGTCATCAATGACGTCACAGATGACGCGGACATCCCTCAAATCGGAATGTACACCCCGAGAACTACAAGATGACACATTCCAGGACGCATTCGAACCGTGAATAGCCCATCTCGATCCCAAATACCTTCATGTACTGCCCGAAAATGACCACTTTACTTACTACAACCAACTGCGCCTGCGCAGATTGACGCGACTTGCATTCAAAAACACGCCATTCTGACTCTACCCCACACAAGCTTCACTTTGACACCCTCCACGACCCATTCGGACCCATAGCGGTCCATCCAAATAACATCCTTCACTGCTAAAAATGCCCACTTTCGCTACAACTTGTACTAATGACGTCACCAATGACGTCACAGATGCTATAAATATCCCTGAAATCAGGGTCTATACTCCGAGAGCTACAACATGATACCCCACACGACGCATTCGCAACGCGGATGGTCCATCTCTACACCAAATACCTTCCTGCACTGCCCCAAAAGGCTCACTTTCGCTAATACTCCTACTGATGACGTCATCGATGACGTCACAGATGCTTCGGGCATGCCTCAATTCGGAATGTACACCCCGAGAGCTACAAAATGACACCTCACACGACGCATTCGGACTAAGGATGGTGCATCTCTACACCAAACTCACCCTCACGCACCCACAAAATGTCCACTTTCGCTACTACTCGTACCGATGACGTCATCAATGACGTCACAGATGACGCAGACATCCCTCAAATCGGAATGTACACCCCGAGAACTACAAGATGACACATTCCAGGACGCATTCGAACCGTGAATAGCCCATCTCGATCCCAAATACCTTCATGTACTGCCCGAAAATGACCACTTTACTTACTACAACCAACTGCGCCTGCGCAGATTGACGCGACTTGTATTCAAAAACACGCCATTCTGACTCTACCCCACACAAGCTTCACTTTGACACCCTCCACGGCCCATTCGGACCCATAGCGGTCCATCTCTACCCCAAACACCTTCATGTACTGCCCCAAAATGGCCACTTTACTTAATACAACCATGGGGTTAGAGGCGTCCCTAATGGTCCAATCGGGTCGAGTGAGGTATCAAATTGAAGGTAACGTGAAGGCGCATCTGATAGACTGGGTGTGGGCTTGAATTAAGGTAATTCTACGCATGCGCGAAGGCCGAAGGCTATGAAACTAGCCTTTTTGGAGCTAGAAGAGCCCCTAGTGGCCCAATGGAGCCGAGTGAGGTATCAATGTGAAGGTGAGATGAAGGGCCATATGATGGACTGGTGTGGGTTGAACTATCAGCATTCTGCGCATGCGCAAGAATGGAAATAGACGTTTTGGAGCTATTTGACTATTAAAAAAGGGAAAAAAGAATGAACACATTTTTTAATTTTCTACTATTTTTTATTAACACACAATGAACGTATTCACAATTGAATTTAATACACATTAACAGTGAGTATTGAATTTTTCAAATACACATTAACAGTGAAAAAACTATGAATTTTTTTGTAATACAATTATACACTCTCCAGATCAGTTTTCCTTGTTCTCAATAGTTCTTCAACAAGACTTGTTTGAAGTCATCATCATCTTTCCGGCCTTGGTGCACATAGATGTACGTCACATAAAAGGTAAAAACATGAATGTCTCCTACGGGCCACCGTATGATAAAGAGATATGGACTATCAGTATTGAAAGTGATGCAATTTGCAGTTGTTACGGTTCGATAAATAATCTGAGATGAACTGAATGATTGTGGTAGTAGGCGTGGCATAGTAGTAAATTTATAAATGACCCGTCACTGCGCGTGAAGAATGGCTACATTTTGCATCGGTGACAGCTGTCACTCAGACCAGGTCAAGCAGATGGTTGACCGCAGATGTGTTTTCAGTAGAGTTGATGGATGCTAGGTGAATGATGTGTAAATTTTGACAAAACATAAGGTAGAACTGGAAAGACTATCACTTGAACTTCGGCTGAGTTGTAGGTGAGCTTGTAATTTACAGTGATTTCAATATATCACGTAAACCGCGCTACGTACCCAAGGATTGATGCGTTTACATTCACCTACAGACATCTACGCATAAAAATGAAAATTTCCCGGTGTAGTGTTCGCATGGTCAGGAATGGGACTAAACTGGTTATAATGAAGGTAAGACAATTTTCCCTACTATATACTAATTTGTGCTTTCAATGAAAAATGTATCTTAAAATATTGCGAATGTGCGTAACAACAACAACAACATGGTAGGCTAGAATGTTCGATTTCGTGTACCACAACCGAAAAAATGTCTATCTGGAAAACTACAGTGCCCACAAAGTTGCTACGTCAGCACTAAATTCTATAGTTCTGGTAGGTTGTAACTCGAGCTTCATATTTCATAAGCTGCTTGAGAAAATACGTGAAATTTGCATTGATAAATTGTGCAAAACCGACAGTGCGCTTCCACGCAATCGCGCGAATGAAATCACCCGCTCAAATGAATTACATTGTAGCAGTCTAAAAATAGAGGTGTTTGTTGACATAAAAACAGCTGATGCATGAAGAGGATGTTTGAGTTTCACCAGAGAATTATGCCAATATATAAATGCCTCCCTATGTACTAAAATTGCCCGCTAAAAGTTTCCATGATATAGGGAAATAACTGTGATGTGTTTTTCCACAGTGACACGTTCTCCTAAAGACCGTATAAGCTGCAAAAAAAATTCCGATGGGGAGGGGAGGGGGGGAGGAGGGGGAGGGGGACATTTCCTAGCATGGATATTATTAACAAGAGCCCAAGGGGCTTCAATATACGCCCGTATATCTGGAATTACATTGGTTCAAATTTGAAGGTTGTTTAATAGCCTTGATTCCAATTGATCTAGCAATCCAGAGAAAGGTCTACAATTTTTTGCTTATGAGAATGTAACATATATCACATCTTATATTGAATGATAAACTAAAATGAGCTTAACTCTTGGTAACTGGTTGACCTTGAAGCAAGAGCTGAGAGCTCACATATCCCACACTGAAATCGACAATAGTCAAACACAAGAAAATAGTAGTTTTCCTGCAAATGGATTCCTTTCAGACGAGAGAATTTTTCATGAAGGAAGAAGAAAGTGATGAAGTAAACCTTTGTTCTTGAGTTAATAAACAGGTGTGAAGTTCATAAAGGACTCCTTTCCCCGTTAAATTAGTAAATGTATGGTTTTTATTTCACAACAGTTTAACCAAATGAAGCGTTTCAAACATGAGAGACAACTCCACAGGACAATATCATATAAATGCAGGGGAAAGACTTTTGAATATTCCAACACATTTAGTCAGCTAAGCTTGATTCAGTTTTGGGGGACTGCGACCTAGACCTTTGACAAATTGATCTCATATGTATGGCTTCACTTTGTCATGCGAGTAAGGTATACTAAAAGTTTAGTACCAATCCATACCTTGAAACTAGAGCTATCGCATGGACAACAAATGTTAATGGATGAATGGACAGAACGCAACATCGCATTACATGACCTCGTCTTCGACAGGCATATGAAAATGTGACTTAATGAATTCTTGATTTTGGGGTCAGTGACCTTGACCTTTGACCTTGACCTCAATTTTGGTACACAACACATCCGTCTTCCCTCAATCTATCAATGCACACAAAAAATCATGATTTTTAATGATTTCCTGATTTTGGGGTCACATCGACCTTGACCTTTGACCTTGGCCTAAATTTTGGTACATGACAAACCGTCTCCCCTCAATTTCTCAATGGACACAAAAAATCATGATTTTTAACAATTTCACGATCTTGGGGTCACAGTGACCTTGACCTACATTTTGGTATGTGACACATTGTGTCTCCTTAATGTATCTACTGACACAAAAAATGTTATTTTTAATAATTTCCTAATTTTGGGGTCAGTGACCTTGGACCTTGACCTAATTTTTGGTATGCATCACTTCATTTCCGCCTATTGAATCCACTCACAAAAAATAAGAAATTTTTAACGATTTCCTGATTTTTCGATCACACTGACCTTTGACCTCTGACCTTGACCTACATTTAATATGCAACACATCGTTCCCCCTAGGGCATCCACTCACCAAAAATTAGAACTGTAGTTAGAAAACTGTCAACGATCAATGATTTCCTGATTTTTGACAACAGTGACCTTTGACCTCTGACCTCAACCTTAATTTTGGTACGCGACACATCGTCTCCACCTGGCGTATCCACTTACAAAAAATTGCAACTGTGGATAGAAAACGTTCACAGATATAGACCGGACACGAACACTTCAGTGATTTCCTGTTTTTTTAGGCCAGTGACCTTTGACCTGTGACCTCGACCTTCATTTTGGTACGCGACACATCGTCTCCCCGTAGGGTATCCGCTCACCAAAAATTGGAGCTGTGGATAGGAAACTGTCCCAGATATAGACCGGACACGAGAACCGGACAGACGGACAGACGGACAGACGGACGGAAACCGCCATCCCATAATACGACCGCCTTTTGGGCGGGCGTATAAAAATTAATGTATATTACATACGTGTACGACGTTGATTGGTGTTACTCTGTGATACTGGTCAATGATACTGGTCAGGCAGATGATTACACACAGGCAGTGATCAGGGAGGTCCGTTAGGCAGGCGGGCAGGAAAATCGGTGAGGCAGGCAGACAGGTCAGGTAAGTCAGATTGAAATACACCCCTTTCCCTAAAAATGGACTCCTTTTATAGCCAATTGACCTCATTTGCATATTTTCAGTAACCACAGGCCGCCATTTTGAAACACACCACCCCTAACACACACATATCATACGGTGGCCCGTAGGAGACATTCATGTTTTTACCTTCTATGTGACGTACATCTATGTGCACCAAGGCCGGAAAGATGATGATGACTTCAAACAAGTCTTGTTGAAGAACTATTGAGAACAAGGAAAACTGATCTGGAGAGTGTATAATTGTATTACAAAAAAAAATTCATAGTTTTTTCACTGTTAATGTGTATTTGAAAAATTCAATACTCACTGTTAATGTGTATTAAATTCAATTGTGAATACGTTCATTGTGTGTTAATAAAAAATAGTAGAAAATTAAAAAATGTGTTCATTCTTTTTTTCCTTTTTTAATAGTCAAATAGCTCCAAAACGTCTATTTCCATTCTTGCGCATGCGCAGAATGCTGATAGTTCAACCCACACCAGTCCATCATATGGCCCTTCATCTCACCTTCACATTGATACCTCACTCGGCTCCATTGGGCCACTAGGGGCTCTTCTAGCTCCAAAACGTCTATTTCCATACACTTCGGCCACCGCGCATGCGCAGAATGCCGATAGTTCAACCCCACACCCAGCCCATTAGATGCCCCTTCACATAAGCTTCACTTTGATACCTCACTCGACCCCATCGGACCCTTAGGGACTTCCCTAGCTCCAACACGGCTATTTTCATACCTTTCGGCCACCGCGCATGCGCAGAAGGCCGATAGTTCAACCCCACACCCAGCCCATTAGATGCCCCTTCACATAAGCTTCACTTTGATACCTCACTCGACCCAATCGGACCATTTTATCTAGGGACTACTTTTCTCCGCGGAAGCTTTTTCCCGAGACCGAATCACCGCCAAAACCACGGCCAAACCGCATCACCGCGCATGAATACATTTTTTTTTTTTTTTTCCGGAACTTTTTTTTTCGTGGAGGTAAGGTCAGTCAGTGCACTGGGTGTGAAGTTGTCCGCCATCTTGAATCACACCACCCCTAACATACAAAAACAAGCCGCCATCTTGAATCACACCACCCCTAACATACAAAAACAAGCCGCCATCTTGAATCACACCACCCCTAACATACAAAAACAAGCCGCCATCTTGAAAATCTGGGTTTTTCCAAAAATTGGGTGCAAGTGCACTCATAGGCCACGCCCCCAACCCCCTCGCTCCGCCCAAATAACCCCCTCACTCCGCCCCAAATGACGTCAAAAAAGGTTCTCGCGCATGCGCAGTTGAGGGCTATAGATACTTAATCAACTCTACCTACTACTTCGCAGTCTGGGTCGCGTTGGATAATAGCCATTGACCGTCGGCTCGATCTTATTGATGTAACAATGGGGGCAAAACGAATATTCTGAAACTTTTTATTATTTTTAATCATTTTCATATTTAACACATATTACACATATCACATATTATTAACACAACAATACTTCAACACATTCGATAGACGATTAATATTAAACATGTACAGGGATCCCATTTCTTTTTACTTCCGGGAATCTGTTAGTCGCCCCTTATGACACGCTGTCTGGGAAGCTAAGGCCTATATCCTTTGTTACTATTGTTACCAACAGGAAGATACTACATTGTTTTAAATTAGAACCAACCGTTAATTATAGTACAAGACCCAAGGTAGACAGACGTATTAAAGTGAAACTTTATCAGTTACAATATTGCAGGAGGAAATTCTAATTTTAACAATAGAAACAATCGAAAACCAGCTTTGCTGTTAACAAGCATGAGCAATTGTACAGAAATGACACGCTAAAATTATTGTCTCGAGTATCCGTCTCGATTTCCTTGAAACGGCACATCCGCGAGATGCGACGGACACTTATGAGGCCTCCAAAACGCGGCACCCAACCCAATTGTCCGTCGAGTACTTGACGTGATTTCGTTACTAAAATCAGTCGGTTTTACTGTCGTCTAATTTGAGACAAATTACGCCTAATTTGTCAAAAATCAGTAGTTAGCTCTGCATAATTTCTCTAACTCCACAAAATGACTAACATTACTCTATGATATTGATAATATATTACGCTCGAAATAACTTCGTAATTCTATACATACAAAACTCCATAATACTGGAGAACCGGATTCAATTCCATAGGATGACGTCATAATGTATTCGCGGTTGAGTGAACAAAGGTCATTGATTAAATTTTTCAGTCATATCAGGACTTTTCACACCTGGAACCTCGCGGGTAGGGACCTATTCCTGTTTTACAACCGGGAACGAACCCCAGCGCCCCAGTTAGTCGTCTTTTACGACAAGCTAAGCTTTTTGGGGAGGTTCCGAGCTGAGGCCCTTAAATTCTTACGACATCCCGAAGCCCCACCAGGGTTCTTTCGCTATGAAATCAATATCAAAGCGTTAAGATCAGACTACTCGGTGATTAAATTAAGATTAAATCGCAGACCAATAAGAGCGCATGTTAAGACGTTTATAGGTATCTACACTGTTATAAATCGCCCCGTAAATTTACAGTTAAATGTACTGGCAGACATGGCAGAAAAGGTGCCAGTACATTCAACTGTAAAATTACGTTACACCGTATTCTACAATTACCGCTTTTTAACAGGCAATCAACCGTAAATTAGGTTGCATTGTAATTACAATTACCGTTTATTCAATATCCTTTAATGTTTAATTACGCGGCACCGTTAATTGTCTACAATTATCCGTTCTGTGGAAAAGTACCGGTAGGTTACTGGAAGGTCGAAATAGCTCGTTCGAGTGTTTCAGCTCTTCGTGTTTACAAATGCGGTCACCACAAGTTTGGTAAATAATGATGAAGGAATCTGTGACAGAAACCTCCTCGTCAGATAAAACTAAAATTAAAGTTAGCCGCTGCGTCACTTCTTGTGTGTGTTCTGGTAATGCTCTGAATGTTGTACAACGCAGGTGTCGGATGTCACCTGCAAATGCGCGTTTCGTGTGCAAAAATATCAACCTCCTTTCAGAGAAAACAGAAATTTTCGTTATGTTTGTGCGCAGTTTACCAGTTCCAGTTGATATCAACTGAAATATCACAGTTCAATGTACAGATTAATGTGATTACCGTTAAATATACTGTAAACTCTAACATACATTTACCGTGAAATAAAGGTAATTTATAACAGTGTACATGTAGTCTGCTCAGATGTTTTGTCGTGTGACGTGGTGAAAACAAAAGGTCATTATTAACAACCACATAAATATACTACGAAATTATGGCATATGTGTGTTGTCACGTGTCGTTACAGAGAATGTGATTGGTCGTTCGAGATCTCAGGAAGTAAAGATGTCGAACTACTGAAATTATGTATATTTATGAGTCTATGACCCTAACTCTTATTCACCATCAAAGCCAATCACAGTGTTTGAGCTTTGTGCAGTATTTGGCTAGATACATGAAGACGAACTTTCTACACTGATCGAGTAATCGTGTGTCTTCTCCATGTTATGTTTTCTCATATGATGAACAAGTCTAATTTTATAGGCAGTCTTATAATTACAAAGGGAACATTGGTGCGGTTTTTCTCCAGTATGTGTTCTCATATGCGGTACGATAGCAGTTCTTTGGGCGGATCTGTAATCACACAGTGGACACTTGTATGGCTTTTCCCCAGTGTGGACTCTCATATGCTGAGAGATGGCGCCACTCTGAGCGGAACTGTAATCACACATTGAACACTTGTATGGTTTATCTCCAGCATGTCTTCTTAAATGTTGGTTAAGATTACTTTTGTTGGCCGTCTTGTAATCACAATACAAGCATTTGTGTGGCTTTTCGCCAGTATGCGTTTTCACGTGTTCGACGAGATAGCTTTTCTCTGCAGCCCTGTACTCACAGTGCGAGCATTTGTGTGGCTTGTCTCCCGTGTGTGTTCTGATATGTTTTACCAGGGAACCTTTTCTGTCAGACTTATAATCGCAAAACGAACACTTGTGTGGCTTATCCACAGTATAATGTGTCATAAATGTATCAACCTCAAGGTTACCGTTCCCAGGGGTATCTTCGTTATCAGAAATCGTGATCCTCGAAACTGAAGCTTTCGGTGAAATTCCCTGATCTTTCATCCCACTTCTCGAATCTTCACGCCCCGTTTCTTCAATTTCTCTCATCACCAGGTTTCCCAATGGAGTTGTTTGACGTTGATACAGTTTTATTGGAAAGGGCGCTCTGCTCATATGCAGCTCAGTTGCCTCAGAATTAAATGACACATCCTTATCTTCAGGTTTGACATTGGTCGCCTCAGTGGAGACCGTACAGTCCCATTCAGCATGATCAGCGCTCTTGGGTTCTTGCTTCACCCTTAAATCCATAGGGTCATCTGCAGACCACACTAACTGTTGGCAACTCTCATGCGAAACGTTTTGATCAGGTGAGTTACAACTGGTTCTACCTGGTTCCTGTTTGATATGTCTCTGTGTCACTGGAGCAATACTGTGCCCGAAGTGTAAGGAATGTGTATTGACGTACTGCTTATCTCCAAGACTCTCAGTTTGGGTCCCATCCTCCTCAGCGGGTAATGGGTGTAACGGAGGGTCGCCATGGGAATGTGCTTGCTCTTGCCCAATAGACATATCTGGCTCCGCTAAACGCAACACAGAATGGCCTATATCCATATTTTCTATGAACGCCAATGTTGAGGTTGCATCAGGTGTGGTCCTTTAAAAAAAGTATACAAAAGTTAACTGAATATATTACTCTAATATTTCACCTTTACCGTGCCAAAGCTATCAATCAAACAGAAACAATATGGTTTAAATTCTCCGTTAGCAAACTTATAGTCTCGTAGAGATCGCGACACAATAACAGAAACCGAACAGTTAATACAGGTCATCCAACATGCAAGCAAGTCTAAACAAATGTAGACCTTGGAGCTTGATAATCTGTTAAAGGCCTACAACGCTTTTGTTTGGAGGCTTCCTAAGAAATTAACTTCATATCAACAATAATGTTCCTCTAGGAAAAGGGTTACTAATAGAGAGAAATATATGGTTGGCCATCCCTGCCACAATTCGTCATTTACAGGATGCCTGTAGATAATATATACCATGGTATAAAATGCCAAGCTTGCCATAATTCGTATTTACAGGATGCCTACAGGTAAGTAGTATACAGTACGTAAATTGATGAGATACCCCCCCACTGCGCATGCGCAGAACCTTGTGTGACGTCATAAGTGTATGGGCATTGGGGGGTTATTGGGGGGTTGGGGGGGGTTATTGGGGAGGTGTGCAAAAAAAAAAAGTTCCGGCAAAAAAAAAAAAAAAAAAAAAAAAAATGTATTCATGCGCGGTGATGCGGTTTGGCCGCGGTTTTGGCGGTGATTCGGTCTCGGGAAAAAGCTTCCGCGGAGAAAAAGTAGTCCCTAGATAAAATGGTCCAATGGGGTCGAGTGAGGTATCAAAGTGAAGCTTAGGTGAAGGGGCATCTAATGGGTTGGGTGTGGGGTTGACATATCGGCCTTCTGCGCATGCGCGGCGGCCGAAGGGTATGAAAATAGCCTTTTTGGAGCTATGGGAGCCCCTAGTTGACCGATGGGGTCGAGTGAGGTATCAAAGTGAAGCATTCAATGAGATGTGGGAGGTGGGTACAAGATGGCCGCGAGTAGTTTGTTAAATCTGTGAGAGCTGTTCATCACTCACTGTGAGTCTGTTTATGTGCATGTTATGACAGTGATCATTGTAACCAACATTACTGTCTCCCATGTTTGTTAAATCTGTGAGAGCTGTTCATCATGTGTGGGAGGTGGGTACAAGATGGCCGCGAGTGTGAGTGAGTGTAAGATGTGGGAGGTGGGTACAAGATGGCCGCGAGTGTCATGATGTGGGAGGTGGGTACAAGATGGCCGCGAGTAGTTTGTTAAATCTGTGAGAGCTGTTCATCACTCACTGTGAGTCTGTTTATGTGCATGTTATGACAGTGATCATTGTAACAGTGCATTACTGTCTCCCATGTTTGTTAAATCTGTGAGAGCTGTTCATCATGTGTGGGAGGTGGGTACAAGATGGCCGCGAGTGTGAGTGAGTGACATGTGGGAGGTGGGTACAAGATGGCCGCCACATCTTGAGGTAGAAATGCTGTTAATCTATCTCATGAACATCTATCTGCATGTTGCTGGTCTGACTGTAATGATGTGGGAGGTGGGTACAAGATGGCCGCGAGTGTCATGATGTGGGAGGTGGGTACAAGATGGCCGCGAGTGTGAGTGAGATGTGGGAGGTGGGTACAAGATGGCCGCTTGGCCGCCAGTGTGAGTGACATGTGGGAGGTGGGTACAAGATGGCCGCCACATCTTGAGGTAGAAATGCTGTTAATCTATCTCATGAACATCTATCTGCATGTTGCTGGTCTGACTGTAATCATGTGGGAGGTGGGTACAAGATGGCCGCGAGTGTCATGATGTGGGAGGTGGGTACAACATGGCCGCGAGTGTGAGTGAGATGTGGGAGGTGGGTACAAGATGGCCGCCAGTGTGAGTGACATGTGGGAGGTGGGTACAAGATGGCCGCCAGTGAGTGGAAGATGTGGGAGGTGGGTGCAAGATGGCCGCCAGTGTGAGTGAGATGTGGGAGGTGGGTACAAGATGGCCGCGAGTGTGATTTGGTGGGAGGTGGGTACAAGATGGCCTGCATTATGGGCCATATCCAAGATGGCGGCACGTATGTTCAAGATGGCGGCACATCCGGTGTCGAAAACTGGCCATTCCGTCGGGATGTGGTCACCTAGTGTCGAAAACTGGTCCTTGTATGGGTCCTGCTAGACGTTTTGACGCCATGATATAGACCGGAGAGAGAGAGAGAAAACAACAACAACAAGGATGACACATGAGGGAACAACAACAACAACAAGTTTTTTTCATATAGTTTATTTTCCCCTCCATCATAACATACCCACGCTGGGGGAGCCGCGTTGGGTATGTTTACAATTCAAGAAAGACTCTTGTCCAATCAGAGACCGCCATTTGCATCTGTCCTATTCATTCCTGTCCGTTAGATGTATTCTTGTCCAATCAGAAGTCGCCATTTCAGAGAGTTCCTTCTTCGGTCATGTTCATTCTGAACCGTTTATTCTAATCATCGTCGGCCAGGCCTGGATATTCTTCGGGCAGCATGTCCTGAAACAGTTGTTTGCGCATTTTGATCGCATTTTCCAGGGCCTCGGTGGGTGGTAAACCCATATCCTCTTCCAAGTGACGCTTGGTCTTCATGATGGACCTGTGCGTGGGGTCCCCTTTCATTTCAAGCGGTAGTAAGGTATACTGTTCATAGATCGCCATGGCTGTTTTCCTGATGCATACGCTGTTGGGGTTATTTGGGTGTACGTCTGTTGTAAATTATCCTCTCCGGCGTCCTCGATCGCTTCAGCGTGAGTATTGATAGCTGCTGTCACAATACGATCCCAGAAGGTAGGTTCTGCCTCACTTTCCTGGGATGAAGGCTGATTCTCTGAGGTCAAGCTCTCCATATCAGTAGATAGACTGTCAGCCATCTTGGATTCGGTATCAGTCGATGCACTCTCATCAATCTCTGTATCAGTATCTGCCTCAACGGGCTCCTCGGCGTCTTCAGTCCCATGTATATTTTTCTGGTGTCGCATCATATCGTAATGTCTGGTGAACGTGCGTTCACACTCAGAACAAGTATAAGCCATGTTGACGGTTGAACGTCGACTGTGCGTGTTTTGGGAATACGCTCGCTTTTATAGACAGTAACGCCCATCAACGCTTAGCTCAACGCTTCAACGCCCTGGTGAATTAGCTCAGAAGCTCTGATTTCATGGAATTGACACCAATTCATCGAAATGCAGTGACGCCCGTCAACGCCCGTCGTTACGCCTTAACGCTCGTCTCAACGCTTTAACACACTTTCTTAATGCTTTAACGTTGTTTAATGATGCGTTCGAACAAATGTTTCTTTTGTGCTATTGCTCTGACATACGCCGCTTTCCAGTTCACGCCCGAGGTTTTCAACATCGACGCTGTTCTTTCAATTTCCATATGGACTGGGTCCTTATCCAACAATTTCATATGGGTCAGTAAGTCGACATACTGCTGACGTAAAGCCCGTCGTAGTCTGGGTGCCAATCTGTTATGGGCTAAAATTGCAGCTTCCTCTTTCGAATACCCTTTGCGTTGAAACTTGTTTCCTGTGGCCTCCAACATCCCGCCCATCTCGGCGTCCATTTCTGATATTCCATGGAATTGTCACTAAATCTTCGTAATGCGGTGATGCCTGTCAACGCCCGTCGTTACACCTTAACACTCTAACATAACGCCATGATATAGACCAGAGAGAGAACAACAACAACAACAAGGATGACACATGAGAGAACAACAACAACAAGAAGTTTTTTTCATATATTTTATTTTTCCCAATGTTACATCACACCCACGCTGGGGGAGCCGCGTTGGGTATATTTACAATTCAAGAAGATTCTTATCCAATCAGAGGCCACCATTTGCATGTTTCATATTCGTTGCTGTCCGTTAGATGTATTCTTGTCCAATGAGAAGTCTCCATTTCAGAAAGCGCCATCAGAACCGTTTATTCTAATCATCGTCGGGCAGGCCAGGATACCGTTGAGGCAACATATCCTCAGATAGTTTTTGCGCATTCTGAGTATCTATCAGTGCATGGATGAATACTTTCATCCGATGGAGGTGGTGGTCAGTTTAACCACGAAGAACGCAACATTGGTCATTATCTCCACTATCCACTTGGTGTTACAATTCAAGAAGACTTGTCCAATCAGAGGCCACCATTTGCATCTGTCATATTCGTTCCTGTCCGTTAGATGTATTCCTGTCCAATCAGAAGTCTTCATTTCAGAAAGTTCCATCTTCGGCCATGTTCGCTCTGAACCGTTTATTCTAATCACCGTTGGTCAAGCCAGGATACCGTTGAGGCAACATATCCTCAGATAGTTGTTTGCGCATTCGGAGAATCTATCAGTGCCTGGGTGAATACATTCATCCGATGGGTTGGTCGGTCAGCTTGGTCACGAAGAACGTAACATTGGTTACCCTCTCCACTTTCCACTTGGTGTTGGGGCGTTGTTGTTGGGTCCATTCCAAGGGATCCACGTTGGCCAGGTTCTCCAGCATCGTCTCTAGCGACGCCCGGTTAATGATGGTAAACGGCTGGTCAAATACCCGGATGTTACTGCTCGGGTAAAAGTATCGGACTTGATCTGTCTCCTTATGCTGCAGCACATAACCAAACGCCAGATTTAATTTGAAGGACGTTGCTTGGTCATTGAAGATTGCTTCCACGTAGCTGCCTAGACGGGCGAGGTCGGTCAGTCGAAAATTGTAGATATCTTGAATAGGGCGATGACGGTAGAAACAGTGCCGTATCATGGTCCAATGGCGCCGATAGATGTCACTCACCGGATGGGCGCCCTGTAAGAGATCGCTAGGAACATTTATGGGCTCGTCCAGAAAATGTTCGATGTTATCAGGCGTATGACTCGAAACCGTAACGGTGGGGTCCGGCTGGATATCCAAGCCCTCCTGGACCGTGGGTATAGGCAGGCTCTTCGTCATCGTATCACCAGTGGCGTTCGTCTCTCCGGGTTCATCTTCACTGGGTCTGACCTTCCGCGGCCCCTCTTTAGTGGAAAGCTGTCGCCCAAACCGTAGAGACGGGGCATGCATCAAACGTTGGTGCTGTCTAAACCGACTGGGTCGTTTGAAGAGTCGACCACAATCATTACATAGTACCGTCGCACCCGCGTGAAGTACCCTCTCATGACGCAGTAAATGATCCTTCCGATTGAATGACCGTGCGCAGATTATACAAGTATACCGGGCATCGGTGTGGATGGAGGCCTCGTGGCGTCGTAACTTATCTAGACGAGTAAACAGCTTCTGGCAAGTTGTGCAAGTGAACATCTTGGTGGTTGACAGAGTGTCTGATGAAACGTCCAGGCCGCTTCCCTTTTATAGCACGCTAGCTGGTGATCTATTTTAGCACACTCAGTTCAACTATCCCCAAGTCGAGGGCCGAGCCTTGACATCTTCGGTAACATCCGTGTCTCTTCGGTCACCTCCGTACCGTCAACGACCAACATGTAGACATATAGAGTATGTACGGCATGTTATGGTATTCATCAGTGCATGAGTGACGCATTCAGCCGATGGGAGTGGTCGGTCAGCTTGGTAACGAAAAACGTAACATTGGTCACACTCTCCCCTGTCCACTTGGTGTTGGGACGTTGTTGTTGGGCCCATTCCAAGGGATCCACGGTGTCCAGTTTCTCCAGCATCGTCTCTAGCGACACTCGGTTAATGATGGTAAACGGTTGGTCAAATACCCGTATGTTACTGCTCGGGTAAAAATATCGGACTTGGACTGTCTCTTTATGCTGCAGCACATAACCAAACACCAGATTCAATTTGAAGGCCGTAGTTTGATCGTTGAAGATGGCTTCTACGTAGCCACGTAGACGGGCGAGGTCGGTCAGTCGGAAATTGTAGATATCTTGAATAGGGCGATGACGGTAGAAACAGTGCCGGATCATGCGCCAATGGCGCCGATAAATGTCACTCACTGGATGGTCTTCGTGTAACAGATCGCTGGGAACATTTATGGCTTCGTCCACGAAGTGTACTTTGCCCTCCACGTCGTCCAAAATCTGGCCCAAGGTCTTGTCGTCGGAATTTGACTGTTGAATTAGGGCGACATCATCATCGGCCCTCGTGCGATGGGTGGGCGTTCCCCCTGTTTCGATACTGATGCCTACGGGCTCTTCTATCTGCAAACGTGGCTGCGGAACAGGGTGTCGTGTGCGTTGGTGTCGCAGCAACTGACTGGTCAGTTTGAAAGCCGACCACATTCTTCGCATGGACGCTTGGGTACTTCATGGCGTGCACGTGTGTGGCGCTGTAAATGATCCGG
>JAVTVY010042914.1:0-17840 GCA_036873755.1 Hanleya hanleyi | reverse complement strand
CCTCAACAGCTCAAGGACAGTAAAGTTACAGTATTCATCGAGATCATTATACACGAGGGCACATAACTGAGTGATAAGCCTGACGAATTATGAGTCAACTAAAGATAACCGGAAAATGTCAAAAACAAACATTAAGCAGAAATGTAACATCGCACATTCATTTCAATATATATATAGGAAGTAAGTTAGTTCGAATCTTTCGTTATTTAAGTCCAAAAACCCATACCCGGTTTCATATATACGTTGCTGCCTATATTGAAATAATCCGTCAAACGATTGAAGATTTGATAAATATAGGTTATCAGCAGAACCATATGTCATAAGTCCGTCATCACCAGCTCGATTATCTTGACAATCAGTGGGCTTGAGTTTTTCCAAAATTTTCATTTTCGCTACATGAAGAGGGAGGGAGAGAATTTGGCTTAATGTCACACTCAAGTTTGTTTCACTCATACGGTGACAGTCAGTTTGGTTGGTGGAGGAAACCGGAGTACCCGGAGAGAACCTCCGCCCTTCGGAAAGTAACTGACAAACTTTCACACATGGACCAGCTGGGCTCGAACCCGTGCCGGTTCAGCGGTGTGAGGCTAGTGGTCACCAGCGAAGCGCCTTAGACCACTCGGCCAACGAGAGCCCCTACTACATGAAACTCTTTCAAACCCTCAGACGTTTTTATTTCATATACATTTGAAATTTGTGGTAACTCTTAAGGAATAGGTCTATTTAAATTGACGAGGGCTGAAGCTTGCTACTCCTATAGGGTCATATCCTAAGCCAACTTATTGAAATCTATATGCAGATATCTTTCCATACAACGATCCCAACCAATGCCGGTACACACACGATGAGAAATGTACATACTAGCACTTTGCTTGTCCGGAGAGGCAGAGGTAACTGAAAAGTAGAAAACACAAGGTAGATAACACATGCACTATGAATTACATATGAAATGCTGGTCAACATATTCATCACTTATACTGGATACGTTTAATACTATATTCCCTCCTGTGTCTTTTAGGAACTACTGAGTTTGAGTTTGCAAATCTAGTCGATATAATTGTCTGGTACGATGCTTCCTAGCATCAAACAAGGGCTAGGATGGTGGTTTATGAAGCAAAATCGTTATCGCTTAAGACTTTCACGGGGTATCAATGTCGGATGACAGGTTTTATATCTTAAAAGATTGGAAACCTTTGATTTTCAGAAAAAATTTTAGAATAAAGCCCATGTAAACAAAAGAAGAAGAAAAAAATATATATGAGGAACTACCCCATCAGATACTCATAGAATATGTTTTGCAAGATATTCAAATTCTCGCCATTACCCGTGTAAAGCAGCAGATAAAGTGCTAACTTTTATTTCCGCTGTTTTGAGCTGTACATCTACAGGGAGCAACAGGATGTAAACATCTTCATGTTTACAGAGAGCAAAAGGGTGCAAACACCTCCATGTTCACAGCGAGCAACAGGGGGTTCAGTTTCCACCTCAAACAGACAATTTTGAACAAAGGATCAATTTAAAATTTTGTTATTCTAGAACATCCAGACACTGTTCCTGAAAATTTCTCTGAGCAATACAACAAGCTAATGACCTCTAATCTAATTGAACTGAATCTGTTTCATACCTAATCATCTATTTTGACTCATAAACTGCGCATCATGTCCTGCTGTCATACGAAATAGATCTTTCGATTATTGACGAGGAAATTCTTTTACGGTCCACGGCTGAATATTGAATATCGGATCTCACGGTACATACACTTATGGGTCGTATATCCTAAGGCAGGTCCTTTACACAAACTTATGGGATCATATCCTAAGGCGGATCCTTTACACAAACTTATGGGGTCATATCCTCAGGCAGGTCCTTTACACAAACTTATGGGGTCATATCCTTGGGCAGGTCCTTCACACAAACTTATGGGTCGTATATCGTAAGGCAGGTCCTTTACACAAACTTATGGGGTCATATCCTAAGGCAGGTCCTTTACACAAACTTATGGGTCGTATATCCTAAGGCAGGTCCTTTACAGAAACTTACGGGGTCGTATCCTAAGGCAGGTCCTTTACACAAACTTATGGGATCGTATCCTAAGGTAGGTCATTTACACAAACTTATGGGGTCATATCCTAAGGCAGGTGCTTTACACAAACGTGTGGGTCGTATATCCTAAGGCAGGTCCTTTACACAAACTCATGGGGTTGTAGCTCAAGGCAGGTTCTTTACACAAACTTATGGGGTGTATCCTAAGGCAGGTCCTTTACACAAAGTTATGAGGTCGTATCCAAAGGCAGGTCCTTTACACAAACTTATTGAAATCTACATACAGACATCTTTCCATACAACAATGATTCTGCACACGATGACAAATGTACGTACCAGCAGTCTGCTTGTCCGGCGGGGTAGATCTCACTGAAAAGTAGGAAACGTAGAAAACACGTGCATTATTCATTACATATGAAGCGCTACTCTACAAATACATCACTTGCTGGATATGCACTTGGTACTAAATTCCCTTCAGTGTCTTTTAGAAATCACTGGTTTTGAAGTCAAAATTGTTTATTGCAAATCTAGTGGATATGTTGTTGTTTGGCACCATTTGCAGTACTTGTGTGATATTTTGATATTCCCGCATCCATAATCGAGATATCGTATTCAAAATTAATCGCAACATTAAAAGAATGTGGAAAACGATGCGGGGTATTGACAAGAAGTCATATGACCCCACAGGCAAATATACTGCGTGCAGATTTCTAAACATTACAAGAACCAAAGCCGATACTTCTAATGTTTTTTATCCCAACCACGCTTTTATTGGAGCTGTTGAAATGGATATTTTGAATGGCATAACCACACAGTCCCTAGCTCCAGTTTGAGCGGTATAAATATTTCAGAGCGATGATCATTGATGTAATAGCCATATCAAGTCTTTTGGTGGAAAATGATGAACTATTTGACCGTCGGATAGAAGAAACGGTCATTTTTCTCCATGTTTACAAGTTGCAAAACTACAATCCGCAGACAAGCCGCGGGGGATCCCTAGCAGAATCTCGTCATATACAAGCAACGATTACACGCAACATTCAAAAAGGGTGGCGGAAAAAGATGCCAACGTACTGACAAGAAAACAGTTTTAGCACCAAACTCCAACAAGGTCTAACACTATAATTATCAAATCTGTTCTAATGAGATTGTCAACCAATCCGAGTTTTCTAATGAGATGCAGTTGGTGTTCCTTGTCCTATGCCGATGTACAAATGTAAGATGTCTCAATTCAGAGCGATTGAAAAAAACCTATGCACGACTGTCTTACCCGGCATATATGTGACATTCACATAGAAGATGAACTCCGACCTTCTTTCTTCACCATCAATCTCATTGGTAACTGTGATAGTGTAGTTCCCTGTATCCGACCATGATATGTCTGTCAGTGTCAATGTTGAAGAAGTCCCCAGTATACTAACAGTTCCTCCATGTAATGATATCAGAACAGGCTTCGGCTCCTCGTTGTAGTTTTCAAGGGGCAGTCCTATATCACCAGACTTTCTCCATTCAGTCTTGGAATGTATTGGGTGAGAGTAGAAGGATATGGGTATGTCTGCTGAACCCTTCACTCCAACAGTAAAGAAAATATCTTGTTGATATTCAAAAACCGCCGGTGCTGAAAACAAAATTACAAGCGTCTTGTCCGTCATTCATAATCCAGCTGTCGTCCATTAGAGAATATCCACGTCCATAATCCAAAGACCTATTCCATATTCCATATAACAGTATTAGCACCAAATTCAAAAAGACAATCATAGTATACATAAACATAGGCTACTATAGATTCCTGCAAGAATAAAAATCCTTTTATATTGGAACAAATGTAATCAAGTTGATACAAAACTGTGTTAACAGCCTCAATCGGAAACTTCGATTTACTGTGGGAACCCATGGCCTTTATTAAATGTTCTTTGGTCTTGAACAGGCACTCATTCATAAGCTTACAGATTATTTCTCATGATCATTCCTAGTGATCTTATGTTTACCAATGTTGAATTGGAAATATGGCTTGTACATGTGCACTTCAGCATCAGAATCACTTCTGAAGAATATTGTCGCCAGCTTTGTTCACTTGATTATCATGAGCTTGTCAGTTGCACATGCTTTTGCAAAAAGACAGGTGTAGCTGGTTGAAAAAACAATAACCGACACCACAAAGTAGTCCAAATGAAAAATAATACCATAGTGTAGCAAATGTTTCATGAAATAAACAGTAAATTGCTCAAGAATTTGCACAGATTGATAAAATCAGCATACATTAAAACATGCACTTATCACAATAAGAAAATTGGCATGGTAAATACTCCGCAATATGCACATGACAATGCACAAATGTCTGCTAGAGGTTTTTTTTCAACAGTAACAATTCATGACATATAAATTTAACCTGTCTCTTCTTATCTCATGATACATTACTTACTGTAAGGTTTGACCTGGACTCGTCTGACCTGCTTGCCCGGTCGTATACCATTAGTCACTTGACATAAATAATATCCGGTGTCCTGATAGGCGATAGAGGGAAGCTGGAGTTTGTTTTCATTTGCTGGTCCAGTAGAAGTGTTGATTTTCCGTATTAGTTTGTCACCATATTGGTTGTGAATCCACTGTTCCCAAGGACTGAAGGTATAACTGGCTGGGACACCATCAGCTACACATGTTAGTATATTGGTCATGTTGTTGTAAGTTAGAGAGACTTCCGGTGGATCTGAAATCAGACAAGTTCAGAAACAAGATTTATTCACCTTCGTCTCGTTTCCTTTAATCACCAGTGAGGATACATATAAACAACACAATACGGTGACATTTACATAATAGTAGAGAAAAATCAGTAGAATTCAGTAGCAATTTTTTCAGGACTAAATTGTAATGGCCGTTTCTATATAAAAAAAATGTGCGGAAAAAATGCAATCTGAACAATTTGAACAATTTTCCGTTAGAGGGCAAAATTCAAAATGGTCGCCAAAATTCTAATAAAACTCTGCTCATAATTCATGTATTTGACCTATAAGGGATTGGGGATCAAAAATATCATTTCATACAACCACATTAAATTTACCGGGTTAAAATGCCAATTAACGGCAATTTCAAGATGGCCGCCTGTAGTAAATATACTGGGTTTGGGTAAGGAGGAGGGGGTGGTGTAAGTGAGGAGATGCGTTGAGCGGTTAGCTTCGGTCATTTGACTTCGGGACTAGTCTGAACAAGTTAGTAATTGCTTTTTTGACTGAAATGGATGTCACTCACACACATGGACAAATAGATATTAGTATATATACCACATATATCTTAGGATTGAAGGTTTTTTTTGTTTGTTCGTTTATTTATTCACCAATCAAAAAAATCAAATTAAACAGTCATATAAAGAAAGGGAATACAAGTACAGTAATATATACAGATTTGAGAACATATAGATTGGCGGGAGATAAACTCCGAAGGGTTCGAATTATCCCGGACTAATTACAAAATCAAGATATAATACAAGAAAAGACAGCTTCTATTAAAGAATATCTAACATGATAGTGGAGGTATGGAATAAAAGAGCATAAAGTTTATATTTCGGGTGAATAATCAATAGGTATGATGCAATGCAATTGCTCAGCTTTGCAAATAAAATTTATTAATTAGCGGTATTTTGCAATGAATATGGTTGTATCTTAGATTTAAAAAGAGAAATAGATTTTCATTGTTTCAGTTCCGAGGGTAAATTATTCCACTCGTTTGGCCTCTTAATTTTAGGAGTGTACAGACTACGGTTAGTACGATAAAAGGGTCTATATAGGTCAAGATCATGGCCATGAGTGTGGTATTGGTGTATTTCTTTCAATCTCCTGAAGTAGGATCGGAATTCAAACGATAAAAGGAGAGGGTGGTTGAGAAATTTGTTGGCAAGGCATAGAGTAAGGTCAGAATTAATGTCGTTTAGGGTCAGTAGTTTCCGTTTTGCAAACAAAGGAGCTGTATGATCATATTTGTTGCTCAAAGAAATAACTCTTATTGCTCTTTTTTGCAGCCTAATTAACGGCAAAAGGTGACTGTGATACGTATTTTCCCATATCAGGTTACAATATTGTAGATATGGATAGATTAAAGACTGGTACAAGATACGTAAAGTTCTCAAGTTAAGACAGTTTTTTATAAGATGGATTACTCCTATATTTCTGGATATTTTTTTTACATACTTCGTTAATATGAGTAGACCAATTCAGTTTTTCATTGAAGTGAATGCCAAGAAACTTAAAATATTCAACCTGTTTAATTTCCTAGCCCATGATATATAATTGCGATAGAAATGACATATGAGGCCTACTATTTGGTTTTATTAACATAAATCTAGTTTCCGTTATATTTAAGGATAGCATATTACAAGAAAACCAATTGTACATTAAGTAGAGTTCGTTTGATATAGTTTGAAATAAGGTAGTTGGATCTGCATGGGAATATACAGCACTGGTGTCATCAGCAAACATAATTATTTTAGGAAGTTGAGAAACCACATTGAGATCGTTGATGTAAATCAGGAATAATATAGGACCAAGGACGGATCCCTGTGGAACACCACAGATAACTAGGTTTAGATCAGATGCCGTGCCATTGAAGTTGACCGACTGATAGCGTTCCGAAAGTAACTCTGGAACCAGTCGTTACTCACGCCCTGGAATCCATAATGATGAAGCTTATGAAGAAGAATATCCTGGTTGACAGTGTGAAAGGCCTTAGAAAGTTCGAGAAAAGAAACAATACTGTACAGTTTGGATTCCTTGGCGGAGACCAGTGATTCATAGGGAGACAAACAGCTAGGAAAGTAGAGTGATTGGATCGGAATCCGAATTGGTTTGAGCAAAGAATTGCGTGTGTACATAAAAATTCATTGATACGTTTTGCTGCTAACTTTTCGAGAACTTTGCTGAAACATGGAAGGACCGATATCGGCCTATAATTTTCTACCGAAAATGGGTCTCCAGATTTAAAAATGGAGTAAATTTGCAATTTTCATTGAGGATGGCACGACACCTGTTACAAAGAAGAATTACAATTGAGCAATATTGTTGCGTTCACTTAGAAAATCAGTATAAGTTACCCCAACCAATGGAATATTAGCGGCTAGATCAGAAGCAACGGCATTAAAATATTTATTGAAGCCATTCGCAATATTCTGTGGGTTAGTTATATCAGTGTTATTTATCCTAAATCTGTCAGGGAGAATATTTGTTCTTCTTCGATTCAACAATTCATTGATAGTTTTCCACGCTTCCTTTATGTCATCATTGGATTCAGTTAATTTCGCATGATAGAACATTCTCTTGGCTATTTTTAAGGTATGATTTAGTTTATTTCTATACTGTCCATAGTGTTTTCGTAGTAATGGATCATTGAGAGTAAGTTGAAGTTTGAAAAGACTATTTTTCTCATTCATGGATGTCAATATGCTCTGAGTTATCCATGTTTTTTTCGTTTTAGAACTTCTTACTATCTTATTCATTACCGGAAAGCAGTCATTATAGCTAGCAGAAAACTTGTTCGTAAATAGTTCATAGCTTCGATTTACATCAGCAGGTTCGTCTATAACTTCATCCCAATTAACATTTACTATTGTATTTAAGAACTTCTCCTTTTGTTCTGCAGTGACATGTCGGTAAGTTAAAGTTTTACTTTTGCTGATCATTTATTAAACATTGATTTTCAATATAGCAGACCGAAAAATGATCACTTATGTCGGTCAGGAAAATGCCACAAAGTAGAGGTATAGGAACTTGTGAAAACATTGTCAATAAGAGTTTCTGTGCTGGAATTTACTCTAGTAGGTTTTGTTATTTTGGGGGAAAAATGGTAGGAATTCATTATATCAAGAAACCATTTGGAAGGTATGTGTTGATCGGTTTTAAATAAATCTATGTTAAAATCCCCCATTATTATGCTTTTTTTTCTCGGGCTTGAGAGTATTCAGTATATATGATAATTTATCATTAATGTAATTTACATTTTTGGTTGGAGGACGGTAAAATATACCGATAACCGTTTTTTTATTGTTCGTTTCATTTAGTGTTGGAGGGCAGTCATATTCAACAAAGAAAGATTCATATTGGTCATCATGCGATGATAAATCTCTGACAGTGCAAGATTTAATATTAAATGGTGTTAAAATGTGACGTGAAGCAGAGGTGAGAAGAGATAAGGTGAAGGTACATTGTGGGATAATTCTGGTCTTGAGAAATAGGGACAGGTCGGATCATGTTCTAGGGATGTCCTTCTGTACCGGAAGTCATGTCAAAGCGCAAATGTGCTCTTGGATTTTAGTATATAATCAACAAATACGGTTGAATTTGGAGGCAAGGTAGTGGTGGCTTATCGACGGTTGGGCGTCAGGAAATTTTGGGTTTCCATTAGAGATTGAATTGGAAGTGGTGGGACATGAGTAGTTTTGAGTATATGATTTGTGTGTTTTGATGTGGTGTAAATGAGTTTGGTAGAAGTGAGAGGACTGAACTTCGACCTTGTGTGTAAAACTCACGCACAACAACTACCGTACAGTATATCAGGCGTACAGTAGATTAAAAAGGGTTCACATTCTTACTACTCATATGGCAGGAGTGATACCATCATTAGCATAGAAACGACATTTCCCATGTTGGACGTTTTGGAGGTCGTAAGGTTAATGCGAGTCGGTGCTTTTTTATACAATATCCTTTCCCTGTAACAGAAGTGACGTCGTCACACGAATGTGCATCCAGGGTTTAACATGAAAAAAGCACATTCAGTGTAGGATGCGGTGTGGATGTGAACTGTGTGGACTGACTCAATCACCGGCCCGGTAAAAATCGGACTCGTCGTGTCCCGCTGCTCGGTGACTGCGTTGTAGCGCATTTGCAGTCGAAAAGGCGGCATGGTGTATGAGTATGCTGGGTTAGGTGACGTGTGGGATTAGATGGATAGAAAACATGAGTGTTTTACGTATTACTCTACAAGTTCCCCGACGGCGAAAACATGATGCCCAGAGCGGCATGGTACCATGGCGGTGACCACGTATACGTCTCAGCTCGATTTTATCGCTGCGGATACATTTTGTCGTCTGACATTCCTTCTTAACGTTCGATACGCTCGATACTTCATGTAGGAAGCTACTGTCTGCGTCTTTGTGTAGCTGAAAAGGCACAAGGTCAGACACATTGTTGTCCCCAGACTTTGCTATTGTATACATTGTCTCGTGATTCTTACATAGAGTATGCACCCTACTGACAGGTATTAGAATAGCCATTTCCTGTTGATGGTTTCCGGATCCCTTCCGATGAGATGCACAATTACATTGATCCTCCATCTGCACAAGTCCAGATAATCCCTAAGTTCTCACAGTGAGTTTACCTGGACCTTTTTGATGATTTGGATGAGTTCTCGAGTCGTTGCGTCTATTACACAATTTCGTACATTTCATCCCCAGTGGTTGTTTTAAATTGGCATGTCGGTATCTGAAACCTGTTGTTTTCGCTTTGACACCCGATGTCGATATCAGCCTAACGTCAAAGGTAGTCTGACCGGCAATGAAACTCAACCAGTCAAACCTCAATCCTCGCTGCAGATTGGCCTGAAGAGCTGCTTCGGCGCGCTTGCTGATTCGTTCGGTTCAGTGGAAACCCCTCCAGCTATTTATATCCAAAACAGCTGTCGGTAACCAACCAAACCAGTGTATCTATCGTAACGTATCGATTAATGCACTGGCTGACGAATCTCAGTATAACAACAGACTTGACCAACAACATACCCCTAACATTTTGACAGATCTGTCTCTTGTGATATAATTTTGACCTCATGGCTCGATGATTGCCCATAACCCATAAAAGCAAAAATCAAATGAACAAGGCTGATGAAAAAATGAGGAAGAATTACCTACTTGTAGGTTGAATTTTCTGATGTTGAAAACCGAGATGATCTGCGAACTGCGCGAGATTTTGTCCATTAAACGGAGTTCCATTGTCCGTTTTTAGTTACTCTGGAATCTCATGGGCAGAGAAAACCTTGTCGAGCACAGGTATCACTGTTTCATTACTGGTTTACCTCACGATTTCCACGACAGGGTATCTGGAATAATCATCTGTCAACACCAGGAGATACTCAAAGGTAGGTAGCGGTCCACAAACTTCTACTGATACATGTTCCCAGGGTCCTTCCACCAAACAATCAATCTGAGGGAACCAAACTTTCTGCGGAATTAGATATTTGGTTTTTACAATGCCTTGGTGCCCTTCATGAGCCAACGCTACAGCTCCTGTACGAAGTGATTGTGGGATGACAATTCTGTATCCTCACAAAAGAATGATCATATCAGCATTGACTGATAGTTCATTCCTGATGCAGTGGAAAGTTTTGAATTCCTTGCTTGCTCTACTCAAATGTTCATACTACCTTCTTGTGCGTACACAAGACATCACCAGTTGTATAACAGGGTTTTGTGATGTGGCATTCTGTATTTCCAAGATTGTCTTCGCTTTTGGGATGGCGTTTCTTGCGAGGAAGTTCACATATTCCTCTGCTAGCTTCTCAGATATGTTCGACGATGTAGATGATAGAGGGTGTCGACTGGATAATCGGCTGGGTTGAGTTTACCTGCTCGATGAATAACACTGAAATTGTACCGCTGTAGGCGCATTGCCCTCCGTTCTATTCTTGCTGGCGGTCTGGAATTTGGGCTATTCAGAATCACCTCCAAAGGATTGTTGTCTGTGATGATAGTAAATGGTGCTCCGTCCAATACAAATTGAAATGGTCACAAGCCCAGATGACGACAAGTCCTTCACGCTCTATCTGAGAATAGCGCTGTTCTACTGGTGTTAGTGCACGAGATGCAAAAGCGATAACCTTTCACTCGCCATCAGCGTTCTGCTGTGTCAACTGGACTGGCATCGGTATGGAGTTCTGTGGATTTCGATGAGTCGAAATAGGCTAGCACTGTATTGCTACGGAGCTGATCTTTCAGCGTCAGAAAAGCATTATCCTGATCACCAGTCCACTCCCAGTCTGCATTCTTCTGAGTCAGTTTCCGGATTAGCTCGGTAATCATGGCATACCCAGGAATGAACCTTGAGCAATAGCCTGTCATGCCCAACAGACTTCTCACTTCTGATTGGTTAGATGGCGCAGGGAGATTGTGGATTGATTCCACTTTCCTTGGATCTGGTGAAATACCACTACGCTGAACACATAGCCCAAAAACTCAAGTCTGGTTTTGCTGAATTGGCATTTCGATCTGTTCAGGGATATATTCGCTTCTCGCAACGCTGCAGGGTAGTCCTCAAGTTTTCGAACATGTGCCTCCTGGTTAGTACCATACACTAATATATGATCACTGAGGTTAAGGGTGCCAGGTATTCCCTCTAGAACTTGACGGATTGTGTCTTGCAAAACTTCAGAAAACCGGCCACGGTATTCTTCAAACAGTGATTGAAGAGGGCCATTCTGGCTATCGTTCTCAACTCGAGGATGACTGTCAGAAGATTGTTGTTCCCTTTCTGTAGATTGAATCATATTGATTATTTTCAGCAAATTCAAATCGAGCGATGTTTCCACACTGATCAAGGATCCGCTGTTGCCTAGAACTATCAGGAATGTGACTTGGCTGTGATGCGTTCCAGACGCAAGTTTTGCCATGATTTTGCCTTTGATCAGCAACGGTTCTGTAGATCCATACAGAAACACCTTAACATCACTTGGACTAAGAGTTACTTTGTCCTTGATTTTTCCATAGTCAGTTGCATTCATCAAATTGACACTAGACCCGGGGTCGATGAGAAATGTGATGAGCGTACCTTGAACCATCAGCTGCTTTTTGGGATGATGTGATGTGGGAGTTGCGACACTATACACGTATTCATCTTCAGATGATAAATCTGGGTCACCTGGTTGACGGATTTGGTTGATAAGCAGCATCGTGAGTAATGATGCATTTTGGAGCATTGCGTTTTCCAAAAGCTGTGCAGGATTTTTGGCCTTTCTTATGTGGAAAGTGTCCACCACAGTTACGACAAATGTATATTCGTTTTGCCAAAATTCGACTGATTTACCCCTTGTTTTGGCTTCTGTTTTTGATTTCTGGGATTATTACAAGCGTCTGGTCCGTCATTCATAATTCAGCCGTCCTCCATTAGAGAATATCGCGTCCATAATCCAAAGAACTATTCCATATTCCATATAACAGTATAAGCACCAAATTCAAAAAGACAATCATAGTATACATAAACATAGGCTTCCAGAGAAGCGGTCAACAGTTTTCAATAATGCCGGCAAGACATCATGATGTTCCAAAAATATCAAATCCGTATCGCTGATTAGTATTCTTAGTCCATAATATTCGTTGTAATGTCGTCATCTAAAGAATAATGTATCTCTGTCACGCTTTGATTGTGATTGTTCATATGAGTACCATGAGGATCTTCAAGTACATGGGTTCATACGGCACCTAGCCCCGGGTTAAGCGGAATTAGACACAAGTTACGAAACGTGACGCCATAGATCTTGCACGCTACACTCGTCTTTTGCTATCAGCATGGGATATGTGTCTCCAATTTGAGAAACTTTTATTGGAGGCGCTTGGTGGTATAACCCTGTTTTATAAGTTTCTGCAACAATATTTTGTGACGTTGATTAAAATCGTCACATTTAACACAGGATCTAGAAAATCCTACTAGGCGTGATATGTATACGCCATATGCAGGACCCACTGGAATATTACTGTCCAGAAAGGGATAGTTTACGATGTCGAAAGGGATAGTTTACTATGAACAGGTACAATAAAAGCGTACCTGAGATACAACACATATCACGAATCGTTAGATTCTTGGTATGTGCTCTAGAATATGTTAACCAGAATACTATTCTGTGAAGTCATGTGACGTAGTCAGTATGTCGGCACCTCTTCCCATTTCCCTTATATGTGTTGTAATTGTAATCATATCTTTTGTCATACAGTCAAGGCCTGCTTCATTTTTATAGAGATATAGGTCTAAATATGATGTGCCTGTAGGGTTATCTGTAGTTTCTTTCAAATCCAGTAAAGGTGGATATATATCATTCACTGCGTCATTTATATAGCCATTTTCCACAGCGAGAAGATCGTCTATATAGAAGATCGTCTATACCACTTCTTGGACTTTTTATTGGAAACCCAATTTACTGAGTTGACTGCTGATTCAGGACATTGCTCAATTTCACTGGCTTGCTGGTCTGCCATCTCCATTGACCTTCCTAGATTTAGTAGGTCAGGCTTAACTCAGGGGGACGAAGAGCACGTCGACTAAGCTTAGGAGATGTACACTTCTGAATGATTTGTGATTTTCCCTCCACTTCGAGATCGTAAAAATCACAGTTGACTGCTGAATCCTTAGTCGGGTGTGAAATTTTCATCTTCCTGCTGTTCCGCTTGGCGAAAGATGTACCGTGCATATTCAGTATTTTTGTGGAGTTGAAAATACTGAGTTAATTTATCCACAGCGATCTGATAATTTTTATCAGTACCAGTGTCTGGAATGGTATCATAAATGTCTTGAATCTCCTCGCCTGCATCAAGTGCTATCGGAAATGTCGTGAAACGTTGTAGTCACTTGGTCCATCTAGTTGACCAGGGACCTCCATGGGATGGTAATTAAGTTGATGTCATGTTACATGAGGGAGGTGACAGGCTAATAGAATTGTATAATGATCCCTACCAGTCATTTAATTGCCATGGATGTTGGGGGCCTGCATTGCATCAAGGGATAGAAGTGGGATTTTATTTTCATGGATGTAGGGGGCCCTCGTCATCAGGTTTCATGACAATAGAAAAGTAATACACGTAACGATAACGTTTAGTATTCATGTAAGTTAGAGTCATCCTTTAATATTCCATTCAGCATTTATAGAAGACCAAGGTGGCATTGCCCTGCATCCAGGTGGAAAACAATATTTTTGAGTGAATATATCCAAAAGTGGAACATTACCGTTATGGATGTTTGCACACTTGTGCGGTATATAACACTAGTACACGATGCGTATGGTATATTGTTTAAACGGATGTGATTGAGAGTTGGTGAGGTAAGCCTGGAGGCGATGAAATATTTCTTGGGTCTATTAGATCTTAGTCTCTGTCATCTGATAACAAAAACTTTAGATCTGAAAACTTACAGAGCACAATAAGGTTTGTCGTTCCTTGTTTACTACTCTCACTGGTACTGCTGGCCTCGCACGTATATACACCTTTGTCTGATCTCTGTGCATTCTCCAACAAGTAATCTGCTGATGTGCTGACAGGTTGACCTGATCTGCTCCATTGGATTGTCGGTGTAGGATTCCCATCAACTCTACAACCGAGAGTGATGCTGTCGTTCTCTACCACTGTGTGAATCGGAGTCAGTGTTACATCACTCAAATCTGAACAAATAATAACATCAGACACGTGAACATGGTAATGGGATCTTAAAGTATGAGCATACGACTGAATACAGATAATGATATCTGGATACCAATACATATATACAACCTCCAGTAATAACCTTACCATCCTAGCTTATCTACCCAGTGTATAACCTCTGTACACGCATTTGTACCAGTGTTACCGTGTAACGTTTTTCGTATTCGTTCTACATGGAACAGCGAATCTATACGAGGCATCAAAGAACTAACTTTAAAGCATATACAGATGGGATGCATGCTGTTGTTTGTCTCAAAAATGATTGTCAACAATAATGATTGGTTCATTGAAACAGATATGATTGATTTCTGTTGTATCACCACATTCTCGCTCTACCAGGGACAGAGTGTGGGACAAGTATGAGGGGTTAGTAGCTCCATTGTTCTCCCGCCGCGCTGAGACGAAATCTCATGCTCACACGTACAGTGCGAGAGCACCACGAGAAGACGTCTGCCAATTTGTCCCTCTCGCTCTCGTCTCTCACATTTTACTTCAAAAATGTTATCAAACGCATTTTCCAACGGAACCCAATACTTTCAGTTTATTTATTTGTGCAGTCTTTGTTAACCTTTGGCACGTTTTAGTCGGTATTTTATAGTTCTTCTATTCCTAGCGCGAAACCAAGATAACGACAGTGGGGAAAAATGAAAATGTGTGAACGGTGGATAAATTGTGCATGCAAAGGCTCGCAACCTATGACTATTTAACACGGACTTGATATGGGATTGTACTTTACACATGTCGATACTTGTTTTGAGCAATTTACAATTTAACTTCCATATAAACTAGCCTTTTGCCTTGTCAAATATAATAAAATTTACAACTATTCGCGGGTCAATTTTCAGTATTCTATCCATGAATATGGTGCCAGTGATTTGAGCCCACAAAGGCTCCCAATCTATGACAATGTGACTCCAATTGATATGCTATTCTGTTGTACACACGAGTAGTGTGGCTAACGTCACAGGACCTACGAAGTAGGTTGAGGAAGATGAAGATGATTTGGGGGTCCAAGCGTAATGTTGTAGGCCACCTAGATGACTTGGGGATCCAAGCGTAATGTTATAGGTCACCTAATTAGGTCAATTTTCTCCAAAGGTAGGTTAGCTCAGAACTTGCTGGTAAAACAGAAAGTTCTCTAATGCACGTTCATACCAAAAATCAAGGTTCTAATGTCAAAAGTTCTCCTTATTTTGCCGACGAAAGGATTCGGATGGACTCACTGACTACCGGACAATTTGCAAATGAGAGCCTACTGCGTAGGAACATGTTGCCGCATATTTTAAGCATTTGATTATTAACTTAGCACCTACATAAACTTGTTCTTGGTGTTGTTTGAAATTTACAATGATTCGCAGACCCATTTTCAGTTCTGTTTTCACGAAAATGGTGATTTAAGCACGCAAAATTTTCCGATCTGTGACAATTTGACTCCGATTGTATATGGGATTTTGTTGTAGACATGTCGGTACATATTCTAAGCATTTAATTATTAACTTTGCAGCAAGATAAACTTGTTTTCGGTCTAGGTAAAAATTAAAAATTTACAATGATTTGGATTGATTTGGGAGTTCTCGTGGCGTAACCGCAATATAGCGGATTTTTGTGAATAGGGTGTGCATCCAAACATATGATTTTCTATAAGAGAGGTATTCACATTGTGTCCACATTTTTTATAATTTCCATACTTATTTAATCGGTGGGAAAATGAACCCACTAATACTGTATTCTGACAAGAAAATCTGCAGAAATTGCACCATTCTCATATTCAACGATCACTTTTCTAACAATTCCTGGTCATAAAACAACTATAATGTTACAATGTTATTCTTAATGCTTATACTCACGGCTTCACAGAAACGTTGAATTGTTTTTTTTTTTTTTTTTTTTTATATGCATAGATGGAAAAGAGAAACCATGAATCTAGAAAAAGAGCCGAGCTTGTTTACAGTTCTATATCGAATTTGTATGTTGTGTGCTAAGAGTGCTGATTGGTTTAATAACAGGTGAGCGAAGCCAATATGTACCGTTCGGAAAGTCAAATGAACGATTACTCGTACTCACGAAAATTCAGGTTTGGGAAGAAAGTTTATCCTGCGGCGTGATCAGGTATCGTATCTCTTTTTGATAAACACGACAGGTTTTGATTCGTTGCAACCATAATCAGATATGTTATAAGAATTTTGTGCAAAACTGTCAGTAGTTCCTGTTTCGTTTGTTGATGAAGATCGGCGAAGAAGACACGTGAAAAGCTGAAGTTTCCACGCTGATATTGATCGAGTTCGGCGGAAGTAAAGCTATACATCCCCTATATAGCATGTTTATCCGAAATTTGGAAATTCACTGTTTTTGGTGATTTAAAAATGTGGATACACAAATAATTTGTATCCACAAAAATCTGTTATATTGCTGTTTCGCCGTTCTCGTTAGTGTTCGGCAGCCCACGGAACTAATCGAGTCTGAAAGGTGTGAACTCGAAACAGTAGCGAGTATAACATTTCGGGAGTATGCCAACTGAGTACAATAGAGGAACTAAATTCCGCCATACTCTATCCCATACAAGTCCCAGCATTTCACATCATTACCTCATGATCTGACTGTTCCCATGTCATCAGATTGTGCTGGCAGATGTATAGGAGGTTACAACTCTCACAATGGAAGACTGGATAATGGAAGACTGGATCTGACTGACTTGGAAGGTACTTGATAGATCACCTACCCAGCAAACAACTCGCCAGCTCAGAGCTGATTGTCTTTAAAACACTGCAAACCTACACGGCCATTCTGACATACTGTGTCAACTCAGCTTCAATTTGTGTCTATCAGATATCAACATATATGATGATGTTTATACTTACATGTAACATCCAACAGAGCTGTGCCATTGGCTGATCCCAGAACATTCCCATTAATATAATAGTTCTTAGCTATACACATGATCACCTTCCCATTCAAGTCTGGTTTTGGTTTATCAATGCTATATGTATTCCCACTGGGATTGCCCACAGTATTACCACCAACTGTCCAAGAGAAGCTGGCACCAGGAAGTGGAAGATCACCACCCTGGCCGGTCACAGCACAAGTTAAGGTTTTGGATCCTCTAGTAGACACGGTCACCTTTCCACCAGTGATACCCTCAATGTGTGCACCATTCACCGGCACTGAAACAAGGATTGAATGAAATATTAATAAATATAGAGATGAAATTGTAACTAATGAAATTCCTCCAAATACTTCGTCATCTTTATTCTGAAGGTACAAATATGCAGGCAGCGTATTTTCGAGATATCAGTGAGCTTTTTGTGAAACGAATTTTATTATCGATAGTCTTAGATTATATAATGGAGCAGAAAGACCGATATTT
>JAVTVY010042913.1:0-18595 GCA_036873755.1 Hanleya hanleyi | reverse complement strand
ATGTTGTGTTTAGAGCTAAACACGTTTAGAAATATTGTGCTTAGAGCCTAAACACATAGCTAAACATGTTTAGGAAGATTGCGATTAGACCCTAATCACAAAGCTGAACATGTTTAGGAATATTGTGTTTAGAATCTAGACACAGTTAAACATAACCCTAAACAGAAAACTAGACACAAAATTTGTCCGCTTTTTTTAACATGTTTAAATGCACACATGTTTAAATTCATTACATGCCATGGATTTAAACACAAATTTTTTGTCCTGTCTGTGAACATGTTTCAGTACAAAAATATTCTCCCTGCATGCTGGTTTGCTGTGTAATACACTCGGACTCAAGAATTGTATGTCAGAAGTGAACTGGCCTTCATTCTGATGTCAACGGTGGTATATTCCCAATATGACTTTCGATGCCTGCTGATATGTGATATCCAATAGAAACACCATACATTTCACAAATCAGATGATGAGTATCCAGGAACAGCAAAACACAAATTGATGGAGAGAAAATAGCTGCAATCTGATGAATTCACAATTTTGCATGGACTACAAGTTGTAAGATATAGGTGTTGTTGCTTATTCCTAGATATTCACAATCCTCAATGAAAAATCTAACAATAAATGAAAGGAATAATAGTAAAGTTCTCAGTTAGTTGACTTTTATTGTCAATTAGTGCACTGCTACCATGATCATCACACCCGCGCCACTGATATTGGAATTTCGTGAAATGAACTTTCATCGTAATAAGAACCGAAGCTCAAGCGATCCCAAGATCATATGCCCATGAACAAACATAGTGAGCTAGCAATGTGGTTACTCCTCAGATGGAAAAAGTGGCCACACAATAGGAAAATGCATGTCCTTTCCGTGGTGTCAGAATGCCCCCGAAATCATGGAATGCACATGGGCAAAAATTATATACATTCAAAGTACTGAATAAATCTATATAGACAGTGTACCTTCATTCAAGAATTGTATTGGGTTCCAAGTTCTATAAGGAAAGTTCCAATCGATTTCAGGTGTATGTTGTAGCCAAAAATTCAACAAAAGTTAATACTTCATTTAAACTTAGGAACAAGAGCTGCATGGCATTCGTGATTTCACTTCCAGCTGATATTTCCAACACTGAAACTGTTGTTGACAGTTCAGCCATCTGTGAGGGTGATTAATATCAACGACTCTGGCTCCTCAGGCTCTTGGTATTGAAGTCCCACTTGACTCTTTCAGCTGTGAAACAACAGAGAAGCAACATTAATAAAAAATCGAGTGACAGAAGTCCCCAAAGATTGACAATTGTAATTTGACCCCAGGATGTGAATGGGTATGAATGGTGGTGCCCCCCCCCCGGTGGTCAGACTGTCATAAACATGAAGCTGCGCTATCCTATAGAAACCCCTCGGCTCTGAACCCCAGCTATTATAATGCAAGGGTGTCTCTACCAATTGATTGGCTTGTGGGAAGAAATATTTACCCCTGGTATTGTAAGTCTACTTTCTTTGAAAAAAAAAAAGTTTTCCTCCCATTAAATTAATTTGTTTCTGGAATAAATTGAAAGAGCTGTGTCGATGTCTCACCAAAACAACAGTACACATGGCTAGATAAATACAGTACATGTATACTAAATGGCACATGTATGTCATTTTCAAAACAGATTTGCAAGCATTCTTTGCATTGTCTAAGAGAATAAATCAATAAATCAGTCATCCAATCAATAAATAAATGTGATAGTATACTAACATGATATAGAAATAATATGCAAACTAAACATAGGAATTAGTGGATTTTGTTAGACAAGGGGCATAACTCTGCAAAATACTTTCTGACACGACTCATTTTCGATAGGCATCTAGTTCAGGTCAAGAGAAACAACTGTATCACGTTAGGATGTTGTGTATGGAACGGTTCTGAAATTATCACAATAACAAATCATAAATGGATTTTTATTTGTAAAAAGGGGCATAACTCTGCAAAATATTGTCCGAGGTGACTCATTTTCGATAGGCTTCTGACTTACGTGAAGATAAATAGATGTAACAAGTTTGGTTGCCATGCATGAAACGGTTCTGTAGATATCGCGGTAACGGACGGACGTACGGACAGCTGCATGTACATGATGACGACAATACCCCTAGGCCAAAGTTACCGGTAAGTTTTTTTTAGAATTTATTTTATGTTCCAGACAGACCCAATATCAGTGTAGTCCTTTCCGGCCTCTCAGGCTGAATGTTATCCTGACACAGGGCCTCCAGCCTTTGATCTATCCTCTTAAAACTAAGTCCAAATTAGTAAGCAACAAGTTACAATTTTCAAACTGACCCGGCCCAGGAGTCGAAATATTAAAATTAATTTAACAGTCACACGAGACAGCAGATCAAAAAGTGTACCCATCACCTTTAAGAATTACCTGAACAAGCGGTCGTTGAAATTGTCGAGTACATGTAATTCACAATTAACGACAAAGCAGCTACACGTTACCAATAAATTAATGACACCTTGTTTCCATTCCAAACACATGGCTTGTAGGGCAGATGTTCTTATTCATTAGGCCATCACAATTGACCAGATTAACAGTTAACAAAAGAAGACAGTAATCCTACAAGGGTAACACACCGGTTCTTGTCGAATCACCGAAGTTAAGCATTGTTAAGCTCGGTCAATACTTGGACAGGATGCTGTACTGGCTGGACTGATCAGTGTCCAGGGTAATAGGAACTGTGAGCACTCTCGTGTTATGGTACATGTAGGCACAGTTGTGATAGGACTGAAACAAGTTTGAAAACGATGCTAAAGCCTACTACTCACCCCTTCCTACAAGAGTACCTAATTTAAATTACACTATATTAAAGGCACAGGCCTCAATTTAAGGTGGTAACCTGTTTTCGGGTTGCCTGGAGGTTGCCATACGAAAAATAGTGGTAACCTATTTTCTGGTCCCCATAATTTTGACTGATAATTGACAATAGGTTAATAATTATGCAATAGGTTACCATAGGTTACCAATGTAGATTTCATGGTAACCTGTTGAGAGGTTATCATCAGCACTCCTTAAATTGAGGACTGCGGCAATCACAGATTGAGAGTTTTACATCTCAACTGGTGAAATGGGATATGAAATGTACTCAATGATCCAGAGAAGTGATTCTCAACAGAGAATAGATGAAGCGACCTTTTGTATAGAAATTATTTAGGCCGTTGTCAGTTAATGGGTTGTTTAGCATGACCTCCTGTCAAAACATACATGCTAGATGCTATAATTATTAATTATTGAAGGTAAATTTTCTACCATGGACTCATTCCATATCAAATCAAAATAATCTCCCATTAGCCTGTTCCATAAAGCAAATCAACAGGACAATGTGTACAAGTTTCTCTAAAGAGACATTTTAAGTTTGCTTTAATTTAATTGAAACATTCTGTAAATAATTATGGTAGATAGTAAAACTCAAATGCACACAGTGTCATGATTGTGTGAACAGAAATCAAGGGAAACAACTCTTACTTCAATGTGACTACTATAAAAGATATCTTGCACGATTTTGTAAATTGATGAATCTGAATACTTCTAGTGAGTAGCTTGTCCTTGAGGGGGGGGGGGGGTTATATATGCATACTATAGTATATTTCGCTTAGTATTCCGCAGATATATTGAAATAAGAAATATATTGGTGTTAGACGTTACATTTGATCTTTATATATAATTTTCTACCCTAACACCCAGCCATGTGGGCATTGTAAGGGTACATTGTAAAACCGTAGCCAGAAGAATGAATGAATAAATGCCCAGTGGCTTGTTCCAGGGCTTCAACGTCAGGAGTCCCCTCTTATTGAAATCTTCTTTATTTCTTTTTCACTGGCTGAAGATAGGGATTCTCTGTCCAAGGCAACGAATTTTGTATGTCCATCGTCCTTAAGCTTACGAGAATTTTGACGCGCACGTCGACAGCATGTGTTGTAGTTGTTGTTGTGGGGACTGAAGAGGTGAAGCGCTCGATCACTTCGCTCAAAAGCGTTTCATCAGAGAAATGGATGGTTAAATTAGGCACGATGTACCGACTGGTTGATGAGGAAACAACTTATCCATCATGATGACTTTGGTACATAACCGTCTAAACTGCCGGAGTTCTAACTTTACTGCAACGTGCTCGACACGTGGGAATCCCCGCTAGAGATGCATGCCGGGATAACGACTTCGCCTCGTTTTGAGAGGGTTTCCCTCAAGAATATGAACCAAAATGGCGAATTTTGATCGCCTCCGCGGTTGACAGCACGGTCAGCTCATTCGTTTTCATGGATTTGCTTACTTATTTTTTTACGGCCAATAATTACTGATAATTAAAATACATGCGGCATTATTGATCTCCAAAATATTGATGCGGGCGGGTCATGCGAAACAACCTATCAACTGCCTTAGGGCATAGTACTGCAGGGGACGAAAATGAATCAACTGCCTTAGGGCATAGTACTGCAGGGGACGAAAATGAATGTATTATGTCTGCTATCCTCTGATGAGCTCTTCCCTGCCCACAATTAGGCTTTTTTCTTTAAATTTTGTACCAATACATACTTGGAAGTCATTGTCTGTTTTCCTCAACATTGAAAGAAAAAGCATGGTTTGACAATCAACAACTTGCCCAGGTGGAGTTAAGAGTTTTATGGTTCTTTATAGCTGCATGGGCAAGCTATACAAAGAACTGGAAGACAAGGAATGCCAGTATTTTTATTCCAAATGAAAGGTTCTTTGGGGATCTAAAGTTATAAATCAAACAAAAAAAGTTGAGATTTCTCATTAACAGTACTTACATCCTTTCTGCAAATAAAATCTGTAGCGATGCAGGAACTCTTCTGTTCGAGTGAGGTGTTCCAGTACAGCGTAGCTTTTCATTCTGGCATCTTCCTTCTATAAAAATATTAATATATTATATAAATAGGCATACATGTATCATATTGTGTGTCATATTACCAGTATTGTTTGATTACAATCATGTGAATGTACAAGGGAGTATGAAACACCATTACTGTATTCGATGGATTATTAATATATGTAATTCAAGCTTTCCAAATATATATGGCATAAAACTGTAAAACAGAAATGTCAAAAAGGGTTGTCACTTTCACTGACCCAGAACACATCCTTCGTGATTATATCTCCCATACATTTATAAAGAACATAGATTATAGACCTATACTTGTTTATACATGCATTTGAAGTTTTGAAAAATCATATGAAATATTTTCACAAAATACATGTACCGGTACTCTAACACTAATTACAGTGGGATTTAAAAGTTGCCAACAAGAGGCAAGAGGTGCACTTGAATGGCTGTTGGTAAATTTGAGTAAGAATTAGGCCCCCCCTCAGCCCCACAACCCACCCCACTCCGAGATGTTTGAATCCCCTGTATGCTCTGACGCACCCCCCCCCCCTTCCCCCCAACAAACTGAGTTATTACTTTGTGGATCGCCTACTCAGGAAATCATATATTTACAAACCTTCAACAGAAGCCTGTGGCAGAAGGAAAACCGGCACTTTTCAGTTTGATCTGTAATATCAACATAGAGACATCCCATAGTCTATCCACAGGTACAGAGGAGTCTTCTAAGTTCTAGTCAAAATCCTGAAAATAGTTGCATGCAGGCAGTTTTACTATAGTGAGTGGTTTGTCATTGACAGTCTCAGAGCGAACAAATTCATTCTGACCCCCTCGACCAGCACTGCAACTTTGTAAGAATTTTGGCAGAATGTGACCAAGGTCCACGGTGTCCTTATTCCTATGAATTGGGCTCTCATTACGGCAAAAAAAGAGAACTATTGACATTAGATTTAGAACCTTGATTTTTGGCATGAAGGTGCATTAGGGGACTGTTACCAGCAAGTTCTGAGCTGACCTACTCTTGATGGCAATTTAAAATCACTGCTGATTCTGACTTGGGCAGTTCCCAACTTAATATAGGCAGGATTCAACTGGGGGTTGGGGAGAGGGATTTCCAAGAGTTTAGCTGGCGTCCTAATGCCATCTTCATTTTATCCAGCCAATTTCTACGTTCCCACTTCGAACCTGCCTTGATTTATCTGACCCCTTCAGTGTTCAAAATCCGAGGTGTAAATTTCACCTTCTAACGGCAGAAGAACCAATCAGAACGTACACATCGATTGCGAGTGAAGGTCAGTGAAGTCACGTAGGGTGACATCATCCTCTATTAGCGGTGTCTTTCCTCCTAATAAGGTGCCCACAATTTAGGTCAGCCAATCAATAACGCTCTTGTGCGACCCATTTCGAATTTCAAATGCTTTCGAGGTCAGTGACGTCTCGTGTCTATTTATAAGTTATTTGAACATTGAAGGGGTCCAGATAAATCAAGGCAGATTCGAAGTGGGAACGTAGAAATTGGCTGGATAAAATGAAGATGCCTAATGCCTACTCTTCGTACATGTCGTAGGTCCTGTGATATTAGTCACACTGCCAGGTAAGAAAATGAACAGAGCAAATTGAAGAAGTTAATACCTGTACTATAGTACTAAACTATTTCAAACTGTTAAACTAATTCGCCACTATCTGTTAGAAAGTTCACCGAAGCTTCTTACCGAGGTTCTACCTTTATTTATCTCCAGTACAGAAGAGCAGCTACGGGTAATAACTCAGTGCCTGAAAAGCATAAACTACATGTGTACTGGAAAAAAAATGTGTACGGTACAGGGAAATCCAACAAATCAAGTGTACCGGTCACCACCATGGTTTGTCTGTCCTTGGGTGTCTTCGTAGATATTTCTGATGTTAATAAAAATATAAATATCTTTCTTTTTTTCCGGAATATAATTATTTCCAAAATTTTCATACGAATGAACAATGCATTTATGAATGGCAATGAAGCAAAGACTACGGTCAAATAAAAAATACCTCCCCCCCCAACCACCTCACCACCGCAATTGATGTTAATATAAATATTTTTTCTTTTCCCGAATATAACTATTTCCCAAATTTTCATACACAATGATGAGCAATGACAGTGCCCACATCTGAACAATTACAGATGCCGAATGAACAATACATTTATAAAAGACAATGAAGCAAAAACTACGATGAAATACGCCCCCCCCACCACCCCAACGTCATCAGTCATCCCAAGTCTAGTCCGACACGCAGCCCCTACAAGATATTTTATAATACTGATTTCTATTGAATGTAGGGTCTGCCAGTTTAACCGGCAAAATCTTCTAGCTGTCGGACCGTCCCCGAACGTGGAGGATGCAGCGGTAGTGAGTTTAAACATGGCGGAAAATTTGTCTTCTCGGTTCAGGAAAGCTTTGAAAATGCTCGAATAAACTACCCACGGAAAGTTCAGAACGGATTCCAAGTCCGAGATTTAACTTAAAAGGTGGGTTTCATTATTATGAGTCGAGAAAGTGGCGTATAAAATATCGTTTTTTGACTGCCGGACATTCCGGACATTTCGGTCCGGCAGGGCCGTCGATTTTGCCGGTTAAACGGGCAGACCCAACATTCAATAGAAATCAGTATTATAAAATATCTTGTAGGGGCTGCATCGGACTATTCCAATTAAGTCATGATGCGACACCATACAGTTCAATGCATCAAGGCAACACACCTCCCCCGCCCCCCACTCCCCCCCCTCCCCCCACCATCGTGATAAAAAAAACAACACGTTTGCCAAATTTACTTGTTCATTTTACCTTCGAAGATTGTAGGTCAATGCCTACTCGGTCGCGAGCAAAACGACATGATGATCATGTCTAACTTATATAAAGCATCTAGGGTTATATATAGAGACCCCATATTTCGACACTTCACCCTAATATCACCGCCCACTTTTGTTTTGCGGGCCTGTGGTCTCACATCAAATTCAACGGCTAATAAAATGAGTGATACAGGCATAAAACTGTACATGTCTGTCATCGATGAGACAAGATTCTTACCTTGCTGTTCAACATTTTACCGTTCAACATCCACTGACTGTCGTCTTGCAGAAGTGACCGTTTGGCGTTTCGCGCGCGCGCAAATGTGTGACGTCAGACGAGACATGTGTTGTATTACTGCGCGGATTGTATTACACTGCACACAAAAGAATCCGTCGTCGATGTTTATACGACTTCACAAAACTATTTCTAAACTAAAGCTCAACGATGAAATCATGTATTTGAATGCTTTTATGCGTATTTTCACATACTTTAGGACAAGCAGCTAACGAATGAAGTCATAAACACTGCCTAAGGTGGGTTCACGGGAACAGCAACGGATTATTCCGTCAGGGCAATACAACAACGGAATATTCACCTACATTAACGAATTATTTCCGTTAATAGGATGGATTAATCCGTTGAAACTATCGAACGGATAATACGTTGTTGTAACGGATTATTCCGTCATGAGAATACAGCAACAGAATATTCCGTTGATGTAACGGATGAGTCCGTCAGTGCAATACAACAACGGAAGATTCCCTTACTATAACGTACTATTTCCGTTTATACAACGGATTAATCCGTTAAAACTACCTAACGGATAGTAATACGTTAAATTTTAACGGATTATTATTTTGAGTGTATCATACCATTTCATCATTTTTTTCTTAACAAATCGTATAAGTAATATCATGAATCAAGTAACAGTCAGATTTCGGGCATATCTTATCATGTGTTGAACAGTATATCCACCATACCTCAGCATGTGTGTACTTTAAAATGTATGAACTACGTGAACGAAGCATAATATTTGTGCATGCATATACTCATATTATTTCCCGTCCCAGGAATGCTGGTGTCTTATTACATATTTTCGCTAGTCTAAGTAGTTTTCAAAAAAAGCTTTTCCCTTGGCTTCAAGAGGAACTTTTCTTTATAGATTCGAAAAGCGGAAGTGGAACTGAAAATGTATATAGACAAGGACGCTAGTATATTTTGGTCAAATTTGTCGGACATTTTCGAATATCACAAGTCGACAGCGATGATTCAATTGACGAATCCGTGTTCCGTAAAGTTCTGTCAGTTTGAGTATAATCCCGTTCATGTCTGGTTTTGGGATTTCTCATCTATTGCAAGGGACCAGCATGTATTATCGGGTCCGAGAAATTAGAAATATCCAGTTTGGAGGTAAACAGGCGCATTTTTTTCTGGACTACATTTGAACATCAGATTTGCGGGTTTTTTTGGCAATGGCGCTGACCTTTGTTATACATAGGTTTCTATGTTTTACTTCACGACATAGAAAGCGGTCTATTATTTCTATTCTGAAATCGCCCATTCAACATGTTCAAACACTCAAAGTTTAAATCATAGAAATGGCAATAATTTGTTCAGATTATATTAACTATATAGACTGTATGTATTAATCATGCGCCATAGAAAAAAACTGCAAATTTCTTCGATTCACAGAAAGTTGTTAACGTAAAACGAACCTTTTACTTTCCCAATTGGATAGCTCCCATTTCTCCGACCTGATTATGGCAAACAGGTTTACACTCTCAGGAAGTTTGGTTCTGGTTCTTACTACTATATAGGTGAAACCGAACACAGAACCAGGAATAAAACATACGATTCTTTGTATTTAACCAAACTGATTTTACTGGGAACCGATTTGGTTCTGTTTCGAATTGGCTTGGCTCTGTATATAAAGCCATCTGTTTACAATTTCGGCTCAAATTTTTGTAGTGGAAACGAACACAACTTCCAGATAGTGTAAACACTGATACTAACAAGTATTGCTAGTTTGAGCATGTATAGACCCTTTGTTTATAATTATTTCAGCTGTTTAGATAATTAAGGACTTTTTCAGAAGTACGCATATGGAGAACTTGAAGGCACTTGAAAAAAGTCCCAAGTAATTCAATCACTTTTAGGCCTTTGTGCAGCTCTATTAAAAACGATACTTTGTTATACCAACATATTATACAGCAACCCAAACGTGACCAGCTGTTCACAAGTAGAGCTGAATTCCCCCACCCCGCTCCAACTGGAGAAAACCCATTAAATGCATTCGGCCTTCACTACTCATATTTGATTATTTCTGGAACAGGCCTTGGTCTTCTAGCCTTGTTGTAATCAAATCTAGCTGAATTGTAATCAAATCTAGCTGAATTGTTTTCTCATTTGGTGCATCTCTGCTGAAAACAGAAACAGTGAGATTTGAAAAAAGGCTTTTAATTGACCCGCTATACCTTACATTACTAGGTATAAAGTTTAGACATTACAATGTTCCTCAATGGTATATGACCTATTAGTTGTTTGATTTATAATAACAATGTGTGAACTGATTTTACAGTAATAACTGGATGTGGTGACGGGACATGTCGTGTTTTTGACGCCAAAACAGGGGCGTCCAAGAGAGTTTTCAAAGGGGATGCAGAATTCGCCATTAATTCCCTACAGGTTTTTACCCTTGTTCCTAGATTCACTGCCTTCCTTTATCATATCCAGTTGTCACCATAGCAACATAGACTACTTTATGACTGTTGTCGGTAAACAATTCTAATCGCAACCCGGTAAAATATATTTCCTGCTAGAGAAGCTGGAGAACTTTTGTATAGATTTGATTGCAAATGTTACATTGACATTGTTATTCATGGAGCGATGGGAAGTTCAACAATCGTGAAAGTATTTTGACGTTGCTATGGAGACTAGATTGGAGAGATTCCTTGACACCCCAGTATATGGATACCCGTATACGCCACAATTTATCTGTTTGCACTTGCAGGCCTTGACTAGACTATTTTGTATTCTTCTTCTCTCAAACGTTATGCCTCAAGACACCTAAAGACCGATTTCTATGATTTAAAAATACAAATCTAATATATAATAATAACTTCTTTAGTTCATTGTTGGACCACTATCTCGTGTTCCAGAATGTTTCTAAGGGCAAATTTTCCGAATTCGCACAATTTAAGCGTTCATCAACACATTTCGTCTTCTGTTCCATCATTCCACAGATTTTGGTCTTAAAGGCGATGACTGCTGCCTTGCTGTGTAAATGTAAATCGTGGAATCCGGTTTCTGGTGTCTGTTGTTGTTGTTCGCTTTGCAGACGGCGTCCGTGGTCGTAGTACACAGGTGATGCCAGTGGTACATGTAGATGCTAATAGTAGATACGTTGTTGTTGGTAGTTTTATTATGCTAAAGGTCAGCTATACAAAGAAATGGTTTCTTTAAGTCGAAGTCTCTGCAGTTTTCCGCAGGATTCACCCTTCGATTAAGGTTCACCAAACTCATTGCATAGCTAGCCGACCCAGTGTGTTTGTTGTGCTTTTATTAGTGTCACGACTGACGTATAGTTGCCTTATTTCGCCAAAACACTAAGAAACACCTGTCTTCTAACGCAGCCGTTCACTTTCACGCCTGTAAATGTTTGATCTTTTCTCTATGTAAAGTCTTCACTGGCTCCGGTGATTGTCTAGCACGCTGCTTTGATGCCAAGTCCGGGACTCTGAAGAGGCTATTCAGGGGCCATACTTTTGCCGTGAATTGTCTGCAGGTACAAGTATTATTCACCTTTTTCGTGAAGGTATGAAGAGTGCTCTTGATTGTATCCCCTTCTTATATATACGGTAACTCGGTCGTGCCACGCTACAGCATATTTCGTTTGCACACAGCAGTTCCTATGAGTGCCAACCCGCGAATTAATTGTGCGAATATTAGGCTGTAGGTTGGTACTACCGGGCTACCGTACCTTATTACGTATTCAAGTAATAAAAAGCTGCTTTTGGATTTGGTTACCCACATGATATATTAGACAACACTCATTGTTCATAACTAGTTTATAAAATGACGGGGTACATGAAAATAATCCGTACATAAGGAAATATGGGATTAGAAGCATACACTCGACGCATACAGAAATATTGATGTATTGAAGATGTTCTTTGGCTTATAAATTCTGCTGATTTACATTACTCAGACTCTATGCAACTCTGAATAACAGCTTGATCGATGGTCGATTTTAAAAAAACCCGATATGTTCATGTCTAATCAAGTGATCGGGTTCAGACAAACCCATCCTTTCTAGTTCGTTTGTGTTCTTCAAAGCTGCGTCGAACAGAGCAAACAGTTTTTATGCCTCGGACTATTACGTCGGTCGGGGGTGTTTGTGCAATTTGCTCTGTCTGTCTTTCCGTCTGCTTTTTCTGTCTGTCCGTCTGTCCAACACACCTAATTGTATGAAGTATTATGCTAGTGGTAAAAGCGGTTCGGTTGGGTGTTCCTGAACTTTGCTAGCTTATCAACTTTGAAGATCTCAACCTGTTATTTTTTAGAAGAAATATTTCATTTTTGTCGACGAAAGAGTGTTTGTGAAGCCAAACTAAAATTTCAGCGATTCTGCACAAACAAAGTGATCTTTTTTGTCTTATTTTTATTCTTGCTTTTCCGTTTACAATTTAGCAGGGATTTTAATGTACCTAAAATATGACATGTGCACATTTCTAGAAGAACTAGATACTTGAATGCAAGAACTGTGGTGTTATAACTGCCCACAATCTACCAGATATAAATTAAGAATTGTCTTCAAGCGGTAGTGGAAGCAAGTTCTGATTCTGAAAAATTACACATTCAGGCAGATCTACGGCCTTCTGCAGAAGTAATATGGAAACGAACCATTCCGTCTGAAAGTAATTTTCGTGCACCTGTATACTAATGATACTACCCATGTTGCGTGCATCGACCGATAGTGATCTTTAGTGCCGTGGATTATGAGTAGCTATGGGACTTCTTAATTGACTCCTTCCGATCGATGTAATCAAATATGTGTGAGTTGGAGCCAATTCAGTGCAAATATCCGCGTGATCTTTCACATTTGGCACGGATCCGGAATTTGGAATTGCTTCTAATTACGAAATTACCGTAATTTCCCCACCATGACTCTCGTTATCTCAATGCAGGAACATTTCTCGGTTTCGTGGACTACCTGACGTCCTATCGCTGCCCTGTCGTTGAATTGAAAAATCGATCATTTTAACAGTACCGACCGATATCCAGTTGGTACGTGTAAAGCGTAGATGGGTGGAGCGTCCATCTCTCAGGCGGGATGTTATGGAATCAATCCCAAGCGGAGTCACACCCAAGATTTAAAATTTGGAAGTTGTTGCTTCCTCGATTTAGCGCTCAGCGTTAAGAGGATATAAGGGTTGATCCGATGTGAAAGAAATGGTATCCCTCAGATACGAGAGGACGCTTCCTATGATTTAACCCAGCTTGGACGCTAACATCGGAAAAGAGTCACTTGAATATCACAGGCCGCCCTAGGTAAAGTTTAGAAGACCGGGCCCTGGTCTCTGAGGATCAACGTTTCTTTCACATTGGTGTCACGATAATGTGACAGGGTGAAGTAGAATGTTTGCCAGGACATGTTCGTTTATATAATATTAAACTTACTCACTACATGTGTTGTAATGAAGATAATGGTGTGAGACTCAGTTCTTCGCAATGGTTAACCTTGCTACCCTAGGTCTATAGTTTCTGCCCTACACAAGTAAAACCCGTCCAGCACTAGGCATATAGTGTCTGCGCTTACGCAAGAATCACCCTAGCAAATCTAGGCCTATAGTGTCTGGCCCTACACAAGGCTAGCCCTTGCAGCATTAGGCCTATAGTGTCTGATCCTACACAAGGCTAGCCCTTGCAGCATTAGGCCTATAGTGTCTGCGCTTACACAAGGATCACCCTTACAGCACTAGTCCTATAGTGTCAGCGCTTACATAAGGATCACCCTAGCAAATCTAGGCCTATAGTGTCTGGCCCTACACAAGGCTAGCCCTTGCAGCATTAGGCCTATAGTGTCTGACCCTACACAAGGCTAGCCCTTGCAGCATTAGGCCTATAGTGTCTGCGCTTACACAAGGATCACCCTTGCAGCACTAGGCCTATAGTGTCTGCGCTTACACAAGGATCACCCTTGCAGCACTAGTCCTAAAGTGTCTGCGCTTACACAAGGATCACCCCTGCAGCACTAGGCCAATAGTGTCTGCGCTTTCACAAGGATCACCCTTGCAGCACTAGGCCAATAGTGTCTGCGCTTACACAAGGATCACCCTTGCAGCAGTAGTCCTAAAGTGTCTGCGCTTACACAAGGATCACCCTTGCAGCACTAGGCCTATAGTGTCTGCGCTTTCACAAGGATCACCCTTGCAACACTAGGTCGATAGTGTCTGCGCTTACACAAGGATCACCCTTGCAGCACTAGTGCTAAAGTGTCTGCGCTTACACAAGGATCACCCTTGCAGCACTAGTCCTATAGTGTCTGCGCTTACATAAGGATCACCCTTGCAGCACTAGGCCTATAGTGTCTGCGCTCACACAAGGATCACCCTTGCAGCACTAGTCCTATAGTGTCGGAGCGGAGTCACATCCAAGATTTAAAATTTGGAAGTTGTTGCTTCCTCGATTTAGCGCTCAGCGTTAAGAGGATATAAGGGTTGATCCGATGTGAAAGAAACGGTATCCCTCAGATACGAGAGGACGCTTGCTATGATTTAACCCAGCTTGGACGCTAACATCGGAAAAGAGTCAATTGAATATCACATACCGCCCTAGGTAAAGTTTAGAAGACCGGACCTTGGTCTCTGACGATCAAAGTTTCTTTCACATTGGTGTACCGATGATGTGACAGGGTGAAGTAGAATGTTTGCCAGGACATGTTCGTTTATATAATATTAAACATACTCACTACAGGTGTTGTATTGAAGATAATGGTGTGAGACTCAGTTCTTCGCAATGGTTAACCTTGCTACCCTAGGTCTATAGTTTCTGCCCTACACAATTGAAACCCTTCCAGCACTAGGCATATAGTGTCTGCGCTTACGCAAGAATCACCCTAGCAAATCTAGGCCTATAGTGTCTGGCCCTACACAAGGCTAGCCCTTGCAGCATTAGGCCTATAGTGTCTGCCCCTACACAAGGCTAGCCCTTGCAGCATTAGGCCTATAGTGTCTGCCCCTACACAAGAATAGCCCTTGCACAATTAGGCCTATAGTGTCTGCCCCTACGCAAGGATAGCCCTTGCAGCATTAGGCCTATAGTGTCTGACCTTACACAAGGATAACCCTTGCAGCACTAGGCCTATAGTGTCTGCGCTTTCACAAGCATCACCCTTGCAACACTAGGCCTATAGTGTCTGCGCTTACACAAGGATCACCCTTGCAGCACTAGTTCTATAGTGTCTGCGCTTACATAAGGATCACCCTTGCAGCACTAGGCCAATAGTGTCTGCGCTTTCACAAGGATCACCCTTACAGCACTAGGCCTATAGTGTCTGCGCTTACACAAGGATCACCCTTGCAGCACTAGGCCTATAGTGTCTGCGCTTACACAAGGATCACCCTTGCAGCACTAGTCCTATAGTGTCCGCGCTTACATAAGGACCACCCTTGCAGCACTAGGGCTATAGTGTCTGCGCTTACATAAGGATCACCCTTGCAGCACTAGGCCTAGAGTGTCTGCGCTTACATAAGGATCACCCTTGCAGCACTAGGCCTAGAGTGTCTGCGCTTACACAAGGATCACCCTTGCAGCACTAGTCCTATAGTGTCTGCGCTTTCACAAGGATAACCCTTGCAGCATTAGGCATATAGTGTCTGCGGTTAGACAAGAATAACCCTTGCAGAATTAGGCCTATAGTGTCTGCCCCTACACAAGGATAACCCTTGCAACACTAGGCCTATAATGTCTGCCCCTACACAAGGATAACCCTTGCAACACTAGGCATATAGTGTCTGTCCCTACACAAGGATAACCCTTGCAGCATTAGGCCTATAGTGTCTGAACCTACACAAGGATAACCCTTGCAGCATTAGGCCTATAGTGTCTGACACTACACAAGGATACCCCTTGCAGCATTAGGCCTATAGTGTCTGCCCCTACACAAGGATAACCCTTGCAGCATTAGGCATATAGTGTCTGCGCTTACACAAGGATCACCCTCGCAGCACTAGGCCTATAGTGTCTGCGCTTACACAAGGATCACCCTTGCAGCACTAGTCCTATAGTGTCTGCGCTTACATAAGGATCACCCTTGCAGCACTAGGCCTATAGTGTCTGCGCTTACACAAGGATCACCCTTGCAGCACTAGGCCTATAGTGTCTGCGCTTACACAAGGTTCACTCTTGCAGCACTAGGCCTATAGTGTCTGCGCTTACACAAGGATACCCCTTGCAGCACTAGGCCTATAGTGTCTGCGCTTACACAAGGATCACCCTTGCAGCACTAGGCCTATAGTGTCTGTGCTTACACAAGGATCACCCTTGCAGCACAGTCCTATAGTGTCTGCGCTTACACAAGGATCACCCTTGCACCACTAGGCCTATAGTGCCTGCGCTTCCACAAGGTTCACCCTTGCAGCACTAGGCCTATAGTGTCTGCGCTTGCACAAGGATCACCCTTGTAGCACTAGGCCTATAATGTCTGCGCTTACACAAGGATAACCCTTGCAGCATTAGGCATATAGTGTCTGCGCTTAGACAAGGATAAGCCTTGCAGAATTAGGCCTATAGTGTCTGCCCCTACAGAAGGATAACCCGTGCAACACTAGGCCTATAGTGTCTGCGCCTACACAAGGATAACCCTTGCAGCATTAGGCCTATAGTGTCTGACCCTACACAAGGATAACCCTTGCAGCATTAGGCCTATAGTGTCTGACCCTACACAAGGATAACCCTTGCAGCATTAGGCATATAGTGTCTGCGCTTAAACAAGGATAACCCTTGTAGCATTAGGCCTATAGTGTCTGCCCCTACACAAGGATAACCCTTGCAGCATTAGGCCTATAGTGTTTGAACCTACACAAGGATAACCCTTGCAGCATTAGGCCTATAGTGTCTGCCCCTACACAACGATAACCCTTGCAGCATTAGGCCTCTAGTGTCTGACCCTACACAAGGGTAGCAGGGGTAACCCTTGCAACACTAGGCCTATAAAATCTGCCCCTACACAAGGGTAACCCTTGTAACGCAAGGTCTGTGGTGCATGCACTTAGACAAGGATCACTCTTGCAGTAATGGGTCTAAAGTGTCTGCGCTAACACTTGGGTCACGCTTGCAACAATAGCCCAATAGTGTCTGCGCTTACAATTGGATAACCCTTGCAACAGTAGGGCTATAGTGACTGCGCTTACACAATGATAACCTTTGCAACACTAGGCCTATGGTGTCCGCTCTTACACAAGGTTAATCCTGGCAACATTAGGCCTATGAACTCTGCTCTCAAACAGTGGATCAACTTGCAACACTACGCTTATAGTGTCCGCTCTTACACACAGATCACCATTGCAACACTAGGTCTAAAGTGTCAGCGCTTACACAAGGGTCACTTTTGCGATACTGGGCCAATAGAATCTGTGCTTACACAAGGATAACCCTTGCAAAACTAGGCCTATACTGTTTGCGCTTACACAAGGTTCATCGTTGCAACACTAGGCCTATAAAGTCTGCGCTTACACGATGACCACCCTTGCAGCACTAGGCCTATAATATCTGCGGTTACACAAGGATCATCCTTGCAGCACTAGGCCTATAATGTCTGCGCTTACACAATGACCACCCTTGCAACACTAGGCCTATAATGTCTGAGCTTACACAATGACCACCATTGCAGCACTAGGCCTATAATGTCTGCGCTTACACAAGGATCACCCTTGCAACACTAGGCCTATAATATCTGCCGTTACACAACGGTCACCCTTGCAGCACTAGGCTCTTAGTGTCTGCGTCAACACAAGGATCATCCTTGCAGCACTAGGCCTTTAGTGTCTGCACTTACACAAGGATAGCCCTTGCAAAACTAGGTCTATAATGTCTGCGCTTACACAAGATTCAATTTTGCAACACTAGGCCTATAATGTCTGCGATTAAACAAGGATCAATATAGGCCTATAGCTTACGCTCTTACACAAGGATAACCATTGCAAAACTAGGCCTATAATGTCTGCGTTTACACAAGGTTCACCTTTGCAACACTAGGCTTGTCGTGTCTGCGCTTACATAAGCATCACCCTTGCAACACTCGGTCAATAGTATCTGCGCTTACATAAGGATCACCCTTGCAACGCTAGGCCTATAGCGTCCGCGCTTACATAAGGATCAACCTTGCAACACTAGGCCTATAGTGTCTGCGCTTACACAAGGATCAACCTTGCTAAACTAGGTCAATAGTGTCTGAACTTACATAAGGATCACCGCTGCAACACTAGGTCAATAGTGTCTGCGCTTACATAAGGATCACCCTTGCAACATTAGGCCTATAGTGTCTGCGCTTACGCAAGGATCACCCTTGCAACACTAGTCCTATAGTGTCTGCGCTTACACAAGGATCACCCTTGCAACACTAGGCCTATAGTGACTGCGCTTACGCAAGGATAACCCTTGCAGAACTAGTCCTATAGTGTCTGCGCTTACATAAGGATCACCCTTGCAACACTAGGCCTATAATGTCTGCGCTTACATAAGGATCACCCTTGCAACACTAGGCCTATAGTGTCTGCGCTTACACAAGGATAACCCTTGCAGAACTAGTCCTATAGTGTCTGCGCTTACATAAGGATCACCCTTGCAACACTAGGCCTATAGTGTCTGCGCTTACATAAGGATCACCCTTGCAACAC
>JAVTVY010042912.1:0-19291 GCA_036873755.1 Hanleya hanleyi | reverse complement strand
TCAATTGGCTCGGCTAGATGGGGGTACAGTGCATTTTACCCTTCACCCTGATCTATGGTCTGCATTGGAAGATGCCGTGGTAGATGTGGATGGAGTGCTTATCAAGCGGTCATCAGACGAGTTGGACTGGTCATTTACCATGGCCACTGTGGAAGCCCACGAAGAAAATCAGAAAGAAACTCCGGCCCAAGATACACCTGTTATAAATAAACGATAGAGCCAGGGTCCATCATCATTTTGTCACCATGAAGCGCTGGGAGAAGGTGTTGGATAACTTATACTACAGTCCCGACAGTCCGGCGGCCTATAGTGCATTGTCGGCTCTCTATCGTGCGGCCAAACCACAGGGGATACAACGTGCCCAAGTCCGAGATTGGTTAAAAAAAAAGACACCTATACCTTACATCGATCTGTCCGTCGCCATTTTCTACGGAACCGAGTCATCGTGGGAGGAATAGATGCCCAGTGGCAAGCGGATTTGGTCGATATGAGCGCCTTGCCAAACACAACGATGGGAATCGGTATATCTTGACGTGCATCGATATCCTATCCAAGTATGCGTGGGTGGTACCCATCCGGTCGAAAACGGGGGCAACTCTCATAGCGGCGTTCAAAGACATCTTCAAGACCGGGCGCAAACCTTTATATTTGCAAACCAACGAAGGCACGGAATTCCTCAACAGACCGTTCCAAGCCTTTCTCAAGAAACAGAAGGCGTTTTTCTTCCATACGTACAACGAGACCAAGGCTTCCGTGGTGGAAAGGTTCAACAGGACATTCAAAGGCCGCATGTATAAATATTTCACCTATAAGAATACAAGGCGGTACATCGATATTCTCCCGAAACTTGTGAGTGGTTACAATCGAGCCTATCATCGAAGTATACAGAGAGCCCCCATTACCGTGACCCAACGCAATGAAGCCCAAGTCCGGCGTGTCTTGTACCCCATGCCATCGCAACGAGCACCGAAGGCGATGTTCAAGGTCGGGGACCCTGCAATGATCAGTAAAGTCAAGGGCAAGTTCGAGAAAAGTTACTTGCCCAACTGGAGCGATGAGCACTTCCTGATTAAACGGCGCCTACCCCAACAGCAGCGTGTCTATCAACTGGAAGATTTTCAAGGGGAACCGTTGCTAGGGACGTTTTACGAGATGGAATTACAGCCTGTCGTAAAAACAAAGCAAGACTAGTACACGGTGGAGCAGATTTTGAAAACGGAACGTCGACGTGGCAAACCGTTTCATTTCGTCAAATGGCAAGGCTGGCCCAGTTCCTTCAATTCCTGGGTCGCTGCCAACCAGGTAAAACGACTATAAAGCCAGACACCACTGCCGTCATCCTTCATTCTACGTCCGACCACAGTGCTATGGACAAACAGCAGCTGCCTCTGAACAGCGCAAGTGGGCTTTGTGGTGATACTGCTAACCCTGCTGAGTGTGTTGTACGGAGGTGTGTTTTACGACGTAGCCTATGTCAGCACGTTACTTAACCAACTGAGAACACCAGCCATCAGTGAAATCGGTCTACAGATAGCACCAGTCAACCCCGTATCGAGCCCAGTCACCACCACACCCCGTGTACAAGTCCCATCGAACTCCACACCAAGCTCCACACCTACACCAAGTACACCCACTACGTCTGAAAACCCGCCGGATTTCATCCCTCACACTGAACAGACAACGACGACCGACGTTGTACCCACCACCATCATCACTCGCAGTGAACAGACAACGACGATCGACGACGTACCCACCACCACTACTCCAGTTCACTCGTACCAAATTTACAAGAGCGGGTTACCACGACAGCGCATACAGCTCGAACCCTGGACCCTCGGTGGCAGCATCTCTTCACTTGCGTCATCGCAGGACCGACGGGCTCCGGCAAAACGCACTTCGTCAGGAAGCTCCTTCAACACACCGACAGCATGATCACCCCACCCATTGCCGAGTCGTGTGGTGTTACGGAGAATGGCAGGCAGCGTATGCAGCAATGCCCCACATCACGTTCGTGGAAGGCCTACCCAACCTGGCCGATTTGGAACCCGACACCTTGGTGGTTGTGGATGATCTCATGGCGGAGACGGATGCGCGGGTCACCCAACTCTTTACCAAAGGCAGCCACCATCGACGGCTCAGCATCATCTACATTGTGCAGAATCTGTTCAGTAAAAACAAGAACATCGGAACATCAGCTTAAATGTCCACTACCTGGTGGTCTTCAAAAACCCGAGAGATACCACTCAACTGCTGCACCTGGCGAGACAGATGTATCCCGGCCGCACACCGTTTGCGTTGGAAGCCTTTAAAGATGCCACAACCCCTCAGCACGGGTATATGCTCTTTGACCTCAAGCAAGCCACCCCCGACCACCTTCGACTACGGACCGGCATCTTTCCCGGAGAGACCCACCACGTGTACATACAAAAATAATGTAAACACATCCACAGTGGCGCCCCCAGCTGGAGTGTGTGTTTGATGATGGGGATAATAAAAAGAATGAATACCACAGCATGGTTGACTTTGTCTCTGAGATAGATAAAAAGGGCAGAGTTGTGGGTTCTGGCATTAGTTGTACATGATGTCTGCGCGAGTACGGAAGCACGCTCCCACGCTTCGTGTATTGAAGACGGCCCCACCGGAGTTGGTCCAAACCATTGTACGCGGTGCGGACCCTGACCTTGTACGCTGTCTGTGTGAGATCGGGTACAACCTGTTAAAAGGCAACGTACCACTGACTCCGGCTCAGAAGACCAAGTTGGCCAAGCATAAGACAGGTCTTCGAACCCTAGTCCAGAAGCGGTTCCTTCAAACACAAAAGAAAAAAGTGTTACAGAAAGGCGGCTTTCTCGGGGCCATCTTAGCACCGTTGGCCGCTTCCGTGTTGGGTCCAGTATTGGGTGGACTCTTCGGCCGACAATGAACCACACGAAAAAATGGTCCTCGTCGAACCACGGTTCCTGCAAAACCTCCAATCACGCTACCCTGTCTCACCTACGGTGAAGACCATAAACAGCCTCGATGGAGAGATGCAACAGATCTTACAGAGACCGGGGTTAAGCGACAGTGAGAAAGTACAACGGTACAATGAGACGCTTCAACGGTACATGACGTTCATGGTCCAATACAAAACCCTGTCTACCCCAGCAACAGCACCACCACCACCACCACCACCACGTGACAGACCGCTGACCTCAGCACCGCTCCAACAGCCGGGTGAGGTAGCCCCCACAGCCCCACAGTGGGTGGAAGACGAAGTGCTGAAGAGTGTACCTGCCTCGTTCAAAAAACAAGCTGGCCTGGTATTACAACGGATGAAACAGAATCCTAACATGACTTGGAATGATAAAGGCGAACTCCTGGTACAGAATCAGGTGGTCCCCGGCACCCACATGACGGATTTAGTGAATGATCTGATGCGTAAACGCAGATCGCACACGGATCCTCGAGGATGGGAGGTCTTTGCTCAAGGCTTGAAAGACATGCATGTACCACAGGAATTGGTGGGGAACCCCCACCGCTGGGCCTTTATGCAGCAAACCCAGCAATCACCGAGTGGCCCACTACCTTCTTGGGAAGTGGAATGGGAACCGGAGTCACCCCCCAAAACACCACCACAACGGGCACTTTCTTTTCGCGCCTATAAAAAAACACCCTTGATCAAGACACCCCACATCTCCAGAGCCGTGACACGTAGCAAGTCACCGCGACGAACACGACGCCGCACACAACCACCCAAGGCGTGGAAGACCTATTAAAACCAACAGCAGCAGCAGGACAGCTCAGTCGCCATGTTTTACCTGACCCTACCCAGTAACAGTTCGCTGGATGTGTTTCCTGACAACACCGTGGCCAAGTATGTGACCCAGTTACCGCAACCGTTGCATTTACCTGGACGATGGGAATGTGGACTGGTGGATATTCAGTACCCTTACTCGTGGTACAACGTGCGAGCCAATGAAGTGTGGTACGAGGTGACCTACGAAGGAAAAGACATCCGACTCACCCTCCCCGAAGGCCAATACGATACTCCCAAGGAGTTCATCGGTGGGCTGTCAAGACTGTTGCATTATAAGGCTCTACGGCAGGTCACGAATAATTCAAAACCCATCCAAGCCTATCCCTTCAAGAATCACGTGGACTTCGATTACAACGCACACAACGACAAGGCACAGCTTACCGTCACCGCCAACGCGAGTGTCGTACTGAGTCCTATCCTACAGCAAATGCTGGGTTTCGATCTACAGACGTTCGTTGGTCCCACCGCCCACCAAGGCGAGATCCCGATGGATATGAAGTCGGGTATGTACGGACTCTACGCCTACTCGGACGTGGTGGACAACCACATCGTGGGCGATATCAACACACCTCTGTTACGGGTGGTGCCCATTAAAAAGTTGTATGGAGATCAAGTCACCCACAGTTTCACCCACATGCTCTACCTGCCTGTACGACAAACCCACATCAACACGATCACGGTGGATATAAGAGATGACACGGGACGACCGGTGGCATTCCAACGCGGAAAAGTGGTGCTGACACTTCATTTTCGACAAGCACGTGCTCCCCACTTTGCATAATGAAGGTGCCTTACGAGTGCGATGCACGCAGCTATATGGACTATTATGCCCAACAGGCCGGGGGTGGCTTTCCGGTGTTTAGTGGTGCACGCATGCAACGTGGACATGGACTGGGGAACATACTCGGGAGCATCGTCAAAACGTTCCTGCCCTTGGTGATGCATGGGGTGAAAGCAATCGGTAAACAAGCGGTACGCAGTGGACTGGAAGTGGCCGGTGATGTCTTGGGGGGTACGGCACCCAAAGAAGCCTTGAAACGGCGGGCCAAAGAAGCGGGAGGCGTCTTGGTGGCCAAAGCACGACGCACCGTAGGGAATAAAAGAGCTGCCCCACCGAGATCACGCACCAGTCGACGACCAACCCAGCGACGACGCACATCGAAGAAGACCCGGGATATCTTTTCTTAAAACATGGCCTTGATCCACGCCGAGTCCTGCCCCTCCACCAACAGTGAATTTGATTTGTGGACCGTCCCGCCCACCCAGACCAGTGCCGAACAAGGATTATGGGTTGAGCATCTCCCGATCTCCAGCATCAATGCAACAGGGCCCATTGAGTTCACCATCAGTAATGCGGATACGACCTATGTGGATTTAGCCCATACATACTTATATGTGAAAGCCAAGATCACCAATGGAGATGGCACCAGAATCGTCGACCAAGCAACGGTGGGCCCCACGAATCTCTGGCTGCACTCGATGTTTCAACAGGTGGATATATTTCTCAGCGACAAACTCATCAGTGACTCGACCAACACGTACCCCTATCCAGCCTACATCGAGACGCTGTTGTCGCATGGGCGAGAGGCTAAAAAATCTCAACTGACAGCCGCTTTATTCTACCAGGACAAAGCCGAGCACATGGGCGCCGAGAACGACAATACGGGATATAGCAAACGGAAGGCTTTGACCGCGAACGGCGTCTCGGTGGATCTCATGGGTCGACTGCACGCAGACATGTTCATGCAAGACCGATACCTCTTGAACAAGGTCCCCATCAAAATCCGACTGATACGGGCGCCTGCGACTTTCGCCTTGATGGCCACTAACGTAGAGGCGCATGTAGCTGACTATAAGATTGTCATCGAAGACGCAGTCCTGTATGTCCGAAAAGTGAAACCGAATCCAGCCGTTCAATTGGGACACATGAAAGCCTTGAAAACAAAACCAGCCCAGTACCCTATCCGACGTGTGCAAACCAAAGTGTTCTCTGTGTCTGCTGGAAATATGAGCGCCAACAAAGACAACCTGTTCCTGGGGAACTACCCAAGCGATTGATCCTGGCCTGTGTGGAAAATACCAGTTTCAGTGGAGCCTACCCAGAGAATCCGTTTGACTTTAAACATTTCGGCATCAATTTTGTGGCCCTGCATGTGGATGGACAACAGGTGCCAGCTACGGCCTTAACACCGAACTTTGGGCGCGCGAATTTCATTCGAGCCTATCAGAGCCTGTTTACAGCCACCGGTCAAATCAACCAGGACGAAGGGGATTTCATCAGTCGGGAGGCCTACGGGAACGGATACACGTTCTGTTTCGATCTGACCCCCACCTTAGAGAACGACCATCAGCTGGCCCTGGCCAAGCAAGGCAATTTACGGTTGGAAATCCACTTTCAACGAGCCCTCCGGAACACCGTCAATGTGATTTGCTACGCCGAGTTTGACAACATCATTCAAGTGGACAAGGCGCGCAACGTGCTGTGTGACTTCTCCACCTAACATGGATACAGACCAGATAACCACCGTGCTGGAGAATGACCCAGAGACACGTAGGGTGTTTCAAGGGGTGTTCGCCCGAGATGTGTTCCCATTAGACAATATGTATCCTGCTGCTTACGTTCTCAACACCGACCCGATGGATCGGCCCGGTGAACATTGGGTGGCCGTGTACTTGACAGAACAGCAGGGCGAATACTTTGACCCGTACGGCCTGCCACCCCTCCATCCCGATTTAACAGACTTCATGGATAAAGGCACAGAGACGTGGTGTTGGAACAGTCAAACGTTGCAAAGCCTGACCAGTGGCGTGTGCGGACAATATTGCTTGTTTTACCTGTACCATCGATGCCGGGAAGACCCTTATCTACCATCGTACAGATGTTTGACGAGTACCCCAAGGCCGAGGACCGCGATGTACTCGTCTATGACTGGGCTGCCCATCATTTCAATGTACAAACCCCGTTCTGGGCTTAAGTTAATTACAAGCCCCTTGTTCTGGGCTTAAGTTCTTTCAATGTACAAGCCCCTTGTTCTGGGCTTCAGTTAATTACAAGTCCCTTGTTCTGGGCTTCAGGTTTCACGTGGTTGTTCTCACGTTGCTGTTGTTCACTGAATAAAAAAAAAATGAGATCTCACCAAAAAACCCTGTCTTGTGTGTTTTATTCATAATGCATCAATGCCCAATGCGGAGATTCAATCAAACTGAAATCAGTGGTGTAGGATGGGGCCACAATGTAACCCATCAAGGTTAGAATGCAAGAGTACTATAGTAAAATAGAGAGAGCCAATGAAATCAGCCCACAGACCAAGTACGTGTTTTTTGGTGTAGGTTTGGAGCGGGCATTTCATTGAGGTACGTGTATACGGTGAGTGAAGAGACTCATCCAACACGTATAGATTAAGTTTATGACTATAAGTTCTATGAACATAATGCATGAAAGTGGCTTTGAACACCGTATTAGCCAATCACTGGCCTAGAATGGAGCCAAAGCTAACCCATCCATGTCCAGAAAACAATACCCGGATGTTGAGAAGAACCCGGATGTAGGCGCGGACGTCAGCGAAAGCACACCGTGAGTACCCCAATTCGATTGGCTGATTGTTCGGCCGCTGATTGGTTCTTTTTCTCGACCGCTGATTGGCTCTTTTTTCTCGACAGCTGATTGGTCCAAATGGAACTGCCCATCTTTCCCAGGTTCATCTAGAATCCCCTTTTTTGTGCTCAAGCTCTGACTATATCGATGCCGCAACATTGTCACTTGAATGTGACCTTTTGTCCCGCGCGCGCGCGCACACTGCCGGAGAACCCGCGCGCGCGCGCTGCGGGGCGGGGCGGGGCGGGAAAAGGTGCCGGCGGTTGACCATACGGACGTGTAAGGGGAAACATGTGGAACTCTTCTATGTTTGGAGGTAGTTTTTTAGTGAAAAACCCGGCAGTGACGTCATACAGGGTCCAGTTTTCGACACTGAGTGACCACATCCGACAAAATGGCCAGTTTTCGACACCGGATGTGCCGCCATCTTGAACATACGTGCCGCCATCTTGGATATGTCCCATAATGCACCGGATCAAAATACTCGCTTCTGATTGACGAGAGCTCTGGGACGGATTTGAAATACTCGCTTCTGATTGGACGAGACCTCCGTATTGCATCTGCGCATGCGCAGAATGATATTCCTACCGCACACCCATCCCATCAGATGCCCCTTCACGAATGCTTCACTTAGATACCTCACTCGACCCCATTGGTGCATTAGGGGCTCCCCTACATCCCAACACGGCTATTTTCATACACTTGGGCCACCGCGCACGCGCAGAATGCCGATAGTTCAACCCCACACCCAGCCCATCAGATGCCCCTTCACATAAGCTTCACTTTGATACCTCACTCGACCCCATTGGTCCATTAGGGGCTGCCCTAGCTGCCAACACGGCTATTTCCATACCCTTGGGCCACCGCGCATGCGCACAATACCGATAGTTCAACCCCATATCCAGCCCATCAGATGCCCCTTCACGAATGCTTCACTTTGATACCTCACTCGACCCCATTGGTCCATTACGGGCTCCCCTAGCTCCAACACGGCTATTTCCATACCCTTGGGCCACCACGCATGCGCAGAATGCCGATAGTTCAAACCCCACACCCAGTCCATCAGATGCCCCTTCACGAATGCTTCACTTTGATACCTCATACGACTCCATTGGCCCATTAGGGACGCCCCTAGCTCCAAAACCGCTATTTCCATACCCTTGGGCCACCGCGCATGCGCAGAATGCCGATATTTCAACCCCACACCCAGCCCATCAGATGCCCCTTCACGAATGCTTCACATCGATACCTCACTCGACCCCACTGGACCAGTAGTCAATCTCCTAGCTCCAAAAAGGCTATTTTCATAACCTTTGGCCTCCGCGCATGCGCAGAATGCCGATAGTTCAACCCCGTGCCCAGCCCATCAGATGCCCCTTCACCTAACCTTCAATTTGATACCTCACTCGACCCCATCGGACCCTTAGGGGCTCCCCTAGATCCAAAAAGGCTATTTTCATACCCTTCGGCCGCCGCGCATGCGCAGAAGGCCGATATGTCAACCCCACACCCAACCCATTAGATGCCCCTTCACCTAAGCTTCACTTTGATACCTCACTCGACCCCATCGCACCATTTTATCTAGGGACTACTTTTTCTCCGCGGAAGCTTTTTCCCGAGACCGAATCACCGCCAAAACCGCGGCCAAACCGCATCACCGCGCATGAATACATTTTTTTTTTTTTTTTTTTTTTTTTTTTTTGCCGGAACTTTTTTTTTGCCCGAACATGCCCGAACATGCCCGAACCAAGACCCAACTGTGACGTCACACGACAACCCGAACATACCCGAACATCCCCGAACCACACCGCCATCTTGCTTTACAACATGGCCGACCCAACTGTGACGTCACAGAGGTCATATGCAAATTTCTGAGGTCAATGTTCCTCAATTTGCTCTCTATACAATCCAACTGTGACGTCACAGAGGTCATATGCAAATTTCTGAGGTCAATGTTCATAAGTTTGCCCTTTATCCACTACTTACGTCTAAACGCCTTATCTCAACGCCTTAACGCCATATCTTAACGCCTAATCGTAAAGCCTTAACGCCCCATATTAATCCATTAACACCTTGTCCTAACGCCTTAACGCCCTAGCATACAAGTGTTTTATCTTTAGCGTGAGATTGTACCATGCTATGATATACTACGAACGCCTCGACAAGGTGTATATCAATCCATTCACACCAGGGAATAAAACATGGTGGTCTCCGATGATGTCATGACACTACATCGGGACATTGTACGGGGTGTTTGACTGGGGAAACCCCTGTTTTGTATAGGTCATCGCTCTATATGTCAGGGTAAATTTTTCGGGAATGTTCTGGGAAGAACCCTGTTCTATTTATAGATCACGTGGGATTAGTAGAGAAAGGCAGTTTCGGAGGTGCAAAAGAGCTTTTGAAGGAGATGAGGGTCTTGTTTCATCTAGCTACCTGTTAGAGTTACCTGTATGTACGTGTGTCGAGGAGGAGAAGGAGGAAGAGGTGGGGGAGGAGGAAGAATGGAGTTAACGCCCTAACATCTTCCATGGCTACTCCCTAAAGCCCTTAGTGTCAGGAAGACATATCAACACGTTCACAAGTTTTCATATAGTTTATTCTTCCCAATGTTACATCATACCCAAGCTAAGGGAGCCGCGTTGGGTATGTTTACAATTCAAGTATGCTCTTGTCCAGTTCGCTCTGATAGGTTTATCCTAAGTGTCTTCGGGCAGTCCAAGATACTGGAGCTCCGAGCTCTTACTTCTCACATTGGTAGGCACGGAAGGGGGATGGAAGGGCTCCTCGACACTGGGATCAATCTCCATCGGCTCTTCAATTCGGGGCGGCGGATCGACCTCCATCGGTTCTTCCATTCGTGGATGCATTTCTTAGAGAAATGAAATATGTGGTCTCGAGAGTGGTGAGGGTGATTCGTGGATGACACTTTGGTAACGTCTCAATTGACTGAAATGCTTATGAATGCGTGGGTACTTCATAGCGTGCACGTGTTTGACAACGTAAACTGTCCAGGCGTTGCAAGGGCTTCGCGCAAGTCGTATACGTGTACATCATGGTAGAGCATCTGCTGAATGTAACGTAGATTTTGCATGTCTTTAGGATACGCTTGCTTTAATGGACAGTAACGCCCGCTAACGCCTAGCTTAACGCTCTGGTGAAATAGCTCAGAAGCTCTGATTTTCTAGATATTCCATGGAATTGACACTAATTCATCGAAATGCAGTGAGGCCCGTCAACGCCCGTCGTTACTCCTTAACACCCTATCTTTACGCCTTAACGCCCGTCTCAACGCCTTATCGCTCTATGTCAACGCCTAACGCCCTATCTTATGATAATTTTTCTTACCCCTTGAGCTAGGGCGCTAAAACTTACCACACCATACCCTTGGGTCAAGATCTACCAGAAAATGTAAAAAAATCCAAGATGGTTGCTTTGACTTTCCTGTGTTTTCTCTCAACATTTCGCGAAATTTCGCAATCCTCTTCCGACGGAAAAAAGTGAGGAAAAAGATACCACCGCGGTGTAAAAGTTTTAACCGCGGTGGAAACTTTTGCACTGCGGTTAAAACTTTTACACCGCGGTTAAAACTTTTACACCGCGGTTAAAACTTTTACACCGCGGTGGAAACTTTTTCACCGCGGTTGAAACTTTTTCACCGCGGTGGTATCTTTTCCCTCACTTTTTTCCGTCGGAAGTATTTCCCACCGTAGTGGAATTTTTTTTCACCGCGGTGGGAAATACTTTCCACCGCGGTGGGAAATACTTATCACCGCGCTGAAAAATACCTTCCACCGCGGTGGGAAATACTTTCCACCGCGGTGGGAAATACTTTCCACCGCGGTGAAAAAAAATTCCACTACGGTGGGAAATACTTTCCACCGCGGTGAGAAATACTTTTCACCGCGGTGAGAAATACTTTCCACCGCGGTGGGAAACACTTTCCACCGCGGTGGGAAACACTTTTTACCGCGGTGAGAAGTACTTCCCATCGCGGTGTGAATAATTTCCACCGCGGTTAGAAATATTTTGCACCGCGGTGGGAAACACATTCGTGTTTTCTGACTTTCCTGTGTTTTCTCTCAACATTTCGCGAAATTTCGCAATCCTCTTCCGACGGAAAAAAGTGAGGGAAAAGATACCACCGCGGTGAAAAAGTTTCAACCGCGGTGAAAAAGTTTCCACCGCGGTGTAAAAGTTTTAACCGCGGTGTAAAAGTTTTAACCGCGGTGTAAAAGTTTTAACCGCAGTGCAAAAGTTTCCACCGCGGTTAAAACTTTTACACCGCGGTGGTATCTTTTTCCTCACTTTTTTCCGTCGGAAGAGGATTGCGAAATTTCGCGAAATGTTGAGAGAAAACACAGGAAAGTCAGGAAACACGAATGTGTTTCCCACCGCGGTGCAAAGTATTTCTAACCGCGGTGGAAATTATTCACACCGCGGTGGAAAGTACTTCTCACCGCGGTAAAAAGTGTTTCCCACCGCGGTGGAAAGTGTTTCCCACCGCGGTGGAAAGTATTTCCCACCGTGGTGGAAAATATTTTTCACCGCGGTGATAAGTATTTTCCACCGTGGTGGAAAGTATTTCATCGCGGTGGAAAGTATTTCACAATTTTTTTCATTTCGCGATGTTTTCGAAAGAAAACACAGAAAATTCGAACAAGAACTCTGAAAAGTCGAAGAGAAACACGAAAAAGTCGAAAGAAAACACGGAAAAGTCGAAGGGAAACATGAAAAAGTCGAAGAAAATTACCTAAAAGGTAAAAAACATGAATGTCCCCTACGGGCCACCGTAGTATTGCACACCATGTTCCCGGTTTGAAGATCCTTACATCCTCCCCGCGTGCACACGGATGTGAACACAATGATCACAGGCGCAGTAAAACTTTAAACTGTTGGCGTAAGAGGCCCAATTCACATTTTATTGTAATAATTGACACGGTCTCCCATGCTTGATATACAGGGCAGACATTTAACTGGCTAAACTAGCTGAAAGTATGCGATTGAAAAAGGCGTTCTATCTGAAGACAGGTGTAATTATGTTAACATTCGTCCATTGAGATACATGTCGATTTGTTACTGTTGAAAATATTTACGACGGTTGCAAAATGTGTACTTCTCCATTGGGGCGTGAAATCATTACCCAGGCTGGGCGAAATACGTATCCAGAATGAGGGGATGGGGCTATTGGGGAGGTCAATCAGTAATGAGACGGTGGGTGCGGGGCCATTGGGGCGTTAAATCAGTACAAGATTCAGCGTATGGGGTTATTGGGGCGTAAAATTAGTACCCAGGCTGAGCGACTGGGGCCAATGAGGCGTGAAATCAATACCCAGACTGAGCGGATGGAGCCATCAGGCTGAGCGACTGGGGCCAATGAGGCGTGAAGTCAGTACCCAAACTGAGCCGGTGGAGCCATTAGGGCGTGAAATAAGTATACAGACTGGGCATCTGGGCCATTGGGATGGGAAATCATTACCGAGACAGACGGTGTGGGGCCCTTAGAGGCGTGTCCAGACTTAGCGTGTGGGCCCATTGGGGCGTGAAATAAGTACCCAGACTGAGCATGTGCGACCATTAGGGCTTGAAATCATTACCCAAACGGAGGGTGTGGGCAATGGGGCGTGAACTCATTACGCAAACAGAGGGTGTGGAGCCACTGGGGCGTGCCCAGACTGAGCGTGTGCCCCAATGGGGCGTAGAATCAGTACCCAGGCTGAGCGTGCGCGCCATTGGGGCGTGAAATCAGTACCCAGACTGAGCGTGTTGGGCAATTGGGGCGTGAAATGAGTACTCAGACTGAGCGTGTGAGGCCACTGGGGCGTGGAATCAGTATTCAGACAGGGGGGCCGAGGTCACTGGGACGTCAAAACACTTTTGCCATCCAGGTTGGACGTCATCCAACTGCACATTCGATCTTGGTTGATCCTCCATGCCCCCAGTTCCCAAAACTGGAAGCTAGGTCTCGCCCAATGAAATACTATACCAAATCTGAAATATGATTTGCTCCTGTTTTCGTCCGAATAAAAACATGGATCTGGTTGATAATAACTTTCTGGCCTCTACTCTCACAGTGTTTGAGTCCGAAGAAAAACATTGATCCTGGTCGACAATGACGGTCGACAATAAATTTCTTACCCTCATTCTCACAGTGTTAATAAATTTCCCGCCACTTCTCTCGCAGTGTTCGAATAAATTTTTCGCCAGTGCTCTCGCATTGTTTGAGTCCGAGGAGAAAACCTTGGTTCTGATTGACAATGACGGTCGACAATAAATTTCTTGCCCTACTCTCACAGTGTTCGAGTCCGAGCAGAAAACATTGGTCCTGGTTGACAATGACGGTCGACAATAAATTTCCCGCCACTTCTGTTGCAGTGTTTGAATAAATTTCCCGCCACTACTCTCGCAGTGTTTGAGTCCGAGCAGAAAACCTTGGTTCTGATTGACAATGACGGTCGACAATAAATTTCTTGCCCTACTCTCGCAGTGTTTGAGTCCGAGCAGAAAACATTGGTCCTGGTTGACAATGACGGTCGACAATAAATTTCCCGCCACTTCTGTTGCAGTGTTTGAATAAATTTCCCGCCACTACTCTCGCAGTGTTTGAGTCCGAATAAAAACCTTGGTCCTGGTTGACAATGACGGTCGACAAAAAATTTCCCGCCACTACTCTCGCAGTACATAAGTCCGAAGAAAAACATTGGTCCTGGTCGACAATGACGGTCGACAATAAATGTCTTGCCCCTACTCTCGCAGTGTTTAAACAAAATTCCCGCCACTACTCTCGCAGTGTTTGAGACCGAAGGAAAACACTTGTTCTGGCCAACAATGTAGGTCACAAATACCCGCCACTAATCTCAGTGATCTAGTCTGAAGAAAAACCTTGGTTCTGGTCGACAATGACGGTCGACAATAAATTTCCCGCCCCTCGTAACTCTCGCAGTGTTTGAATAAATTTACCACCACTAATCTTTCAGTGTTGGAGTCCACCCCCCCTCACATAGTCCTCGTATTTCTCTCGGGAGAAAAAATATATATCCAAATCAAATGGACATTCCCTTGATTCTACCCGGGAAGAATCTCTTCTAATTTGAGGTGTTTCTCTCGATTTTTCCTCTTGAGCTAATCTCCATCAGTGTCCATGGTATTACGGAAGTCATACAGCTGACATGCGCTGTTTGGAGTTTCCGTGTGATGTTATTCTGCCAATATGGATTCCTAACAGTGCTCGCTTGGACGCGTAGCGGGCGATAACTCTCCGTAATAACCACCGCCCAGCCGCCAGGATCGCGGCGAACGACATTTACGGTTTATCGCGAAAAAGCAGCCGACATGGAAATTGATATGAAAATAGCAGCGACTGCGTGTTTGCTTTAAGGTATGTGGTTGATTTATATGATTTTAAGTTCAATACTTGATATAATCGATAGCAACCTGTCGTAGTTTATTCGATTGTGCCGCCATATACGTTAGCAATGGTGAAAGACAAATATACCGAATATAAAACAGGCCCGCGGGATGACTGAAATAGTATGAAAACTAAAAGACGTCTTTATTTCTATACGGACGTTTACGTGGATACAAAATAAATGAGTTATGTTCACAGCAGTCATATACTATTGTCATAATCATTCTTTGTGGGTGTCGTTATCTCGCTAAGTCTGAAGTGAAAAACAAAAGGGCTTAAGAGCCATTCCCTGATCTTAATCATTCTTTGTCGATGTCGTTATCACGCTGAGTCTGAAGTGAAAAACAAAAGGGCTTAAGAGCCATTCTCCGGTGATAATAGCGATCCTGGCGGCTGGGCGGTGGTTATTACGGAGAGTTATCGCCCGCTACGCGTCCAAGCAAACGATCAGCCAGCCAACTCAGCCGTGCCTAGCAGACGATAGAAGTGGTATGAAACGGAAATAAAGACAAAGGCGATCCTAGTGGCCAAGGCCGGAACCCTGTATTGTGCAACTCCCGCATTGTGTATGAAGAGATGTTCATATACACACCCACTTTCTCGGGATGTTCTGACCCTACAGCTTCCTGAGTATAGGAGTTATTATAACATCACTATATGCACTAACATGTACCTCAGAGCAGTTGTTTCGGATAATTTCTGGAATAAATCTTATGCATATCTCCCAGGATACAGCAAGGTGAAGCAGAATTGAAGACCCATGCATTTATTTATGGCTGCAGTTCCTATAGAAAACAGAAAATATAGTCTGGACAATAGACCAGGTCAGAGCAAAGGACTAACTGGGAAAAACATCCCAATTAGGATATTAAATCCAAGTTAGGATATTGAATTGGGATATTTTGACCGATTTTCATACTGAACGGCAATGGCGAATATCGGCATCTAAACTGGGTCCTGCTAAACACAGCCCGGGATCGCCCCAAAGCGTCCGGGGCCGTCCGGAAATCGACCGGCACCACACGGGTTCGAAGGTTCAACTTGACATTCTGTATTATTTTCTTCTGTGGATCATTCCACGTGTAACACTTATCAATGTGGCTTCCCATTTTTTTAAAATTCATAGTCGGAAGATGGAAAGCTCGACATCGCTCCCGTATTCCCGCATTCCAACTCACAAAATTTTGAGTAAAAAGATGGAAAGCTCTACATTGCTCCCGTATTCCAGCTTTATGTAATTTGAAAGTAAGATGGAAAGCTGAAACTGGACACTTTTTCTGTTGATATATAGAATTTAAATTTCGCGAAGTTCAGCGCTTAGCTTTTTCACCAAATTTATATATTTGGTTTATAATATTCGATATTTATCAATAAATTAAATCAGAAAATGACAACATGAATTCCACGGTTACGGCATCATGATCTGGTTTTAATCTTCAGAGCACCCGTTAGTGAAAATATGTAGTCGAGATTTCTATTGCTTAGAATTGAAGTATATTACAGCGTGTTCATCATGTTTATAATTTATTAGAAAAATAATTCGCGTCTTCTGTTTTATATAGTTATATTTCCGAAGATATATGTTAGGAACAGAGGAAAAAAGGCATGATAATATTCGGCTAAGAATTCAGCCATAACGCGGTCTCTTTTGCGGGTAAGCGTAGTTTTCCGTGGAATTCATAACAAATGTAACACGTTAGTCGTATAATGACAATACGACCTTCAAACCGGGGATAGTGCTGAATCTTAACAGTCTGTATGACATTGGTGGCCCGGGCGGTAAGATTATGTCCCGGGCGGTCCCGGGCTGTCCCCGGGCGGTTTCGGTCGGTCCCGGGCAGTGTTTAGCATGACCGTCTAAACTATAAAAACAAGATAGAATTTACTTCATAAAACTGCCAGTGCGACTGTATAATTTTGCTGACTTTTTCTCGCCCACATTATTTTCTCTAATAATATTTAAATTATGTGCATTTATTTTTTCATCTTGTTGCTGCAGTATACTTCCCATCACTCACCACCGTTATCTTTATACGAACAGAATAACTAGCAAAATTTGCCAGCTTGAAAATATGGAAGTATAAAAAAAATATCCAAATTGGGATATTTCATCCCAATTGGGATATCTATCCCAGTTAGTCCTTTTCCCTGATCTGTTGACAGTTCGAGTACCAGAATGATTTTGTGTTCCAAGGACAAACAACAGTACAAAACATTTAAACTTAAGGTGAACAACTTTATTATGTTTTTCATTTTTCATCTTTTAATCCAGGCTACCCACAAGGAATAAAATAGCTGATAATGTATCAAATTAAGAAGGAACAATCTAATAAAATTGTCCAGAGATTTATTATTTTATATTTATGAGCATTTCGACCGACACCTGAAACTTCAGGGCAAGTTAATCTCATTCAGGGCAACCAGACTGTCATTTTTACTTGCCCTGATGGGCAACCACCTAAGAAAGTTAAGTTACACCACTGCAACTGGACATCTGTCAAAATGTATTCAGGTCTATTCATATAACAGCATAACCAGTGAGCTTTATCATGTTCGAGAGTATAGCTGTAGGAGTAGCAGAGGGACATCATTATGGGGGACTTCAATATTATGGTGGTGGGGGGGTTAGACTGGGGTTGGACAGACCTGTAGGGGTGGCTCGCTCGCTCCCTCCCTCAGATGGGGGTACCTGGAAAATTTTGGAATTTTAGACGTGATTAATGCACTTTGGCACTTCTGAGAAGCTTGAAAGCAGTAAAATATTTCACAATAAAAATTTTATTCAAACCAGGTCACGAGAGCTAAAAAAAATGTCAATCATGCAGTGTTCCCCTCGGAAATAATTCTCGACGTCGATAATATTTGTCAATTATACCCACCCTATTTCCACCAACGATGTGAAAGGTCAATAGTTAGGAGTTCTGAACAGGTTGATGTGGGGACAAGGGACTATACTCATTGAAAATTTGAGAATATTTCAAATTTCAGATGGTTCTTAACACTATCAGACACCAAAATGCACTCTTGTTCCTCCAGAGGCACGCAAATACAGTCCCTCTGGCTGGCATACCGCATTGAGTCTGTATTTCATGCAATATTCAGGCCTCCCACTGGGGTTTTCCAAATAATCACATTTTCAAACAAAAAGTAGAACAAAATTTTTTGAAATATACACAATTGTTACATGAACATATCGCATATCCAAGTCAAACACTACACGTGTTGCCTTGGCTACATATTGTCTGATCAGAATACAGATTTGGTGATATATAGCTCTATATATTCAGTGGTCCATATCAGGGGAAGTGCAATGTATGACGGCTTTAAAATTTAAATATGGTTGGCTATTTGAAAGAAATTAAAGTGATTGTAAATCCATCAAATGAAAGACCATGGCGAAGTGTCAGAAAGTATTTATTGTAATTTTTTACGATTTTATTACACAGAGTAAACTGCAAATAAAGCATGGTGATCTGTTGCAATCATTGTCTAGGTCCAGTGATGGCACACTGCCTTAATAAATATATTTCAAACTTTGTATACACTTTCCAATGCTTAATTCAAGCTTAAGGTGTGTATACATGTACTTTGAGACTCACTGTTCGAATGTGCATGTTTCACCAAATCACAGGCAGACATAAAAGAAAATCATCGCTGCATGGTGTTGGCAAGCTCCTATCTTGATTGGCTATATTCCTACGAAGTAGGCTACCATCTGCAAATTGTTCGGTAGTCGGTGAGTGAGTGAGTCCATCCGAATCCTTTCATCGGCAAAATAAGGAGAACCGTTGACATTAGAACCTTGATTTTTGGCATGAACATGCATTAGGGCATTGTTACCAGCAAGTTCTGAGCTGACTGAATTATGATGAAAATTTGATTTATAATTATTTTATTATTATTTAATGATGGCTCAGCGAGTGCTCTGTCATGCCAATCGGGAACCCTTGGCTGTATGCTTCACTGTGGTTTTTGAATGTTCCCTGATACGGCATATCACGTTGGACACAACGGTTCTCGTAAAATCACCGAAGTTAAGGGACTTTGAGCCCGGTCAAAACTTGGATGGGTGACCTCGTGCTGTACTGCTGGGCTGATAAATGTCCAGGGTAATAGGAACTGAGGGCGATAATAGTTGCTACGCTAATGACTCACCAGCGGTGACGTCTGGGAAAGTTAATAGTACCCACTGTCAATTAGAGACTGCTATACACATTCTCTCACGGTAGCACATAGGGCCCCCAAGTCATCTATGGAGTACACACTTAAATCATATCAAACCCTACTTAGTCACACTGCCATGTTTTAAATGAAATAAATAAAGATAAATGCAAATATTTCTAATTCATACGAAGTAGGCTCTCATTTGCAAATTGTCCGGTAATGAGTGAGTGAATGAGTGAGTCCATCCGAATCCTTTCGTCGGCAAAATAAGGAGAGCTGTTGACATTAGAACCATGATGCTTGGCATGAAGGTGCATTAGGGGAC